>JAXGGA010001937.1:0-135699 GCA_038373865.1 Uloborus plumipes
GGGATCCGCCATAGCACCCCTCTCCTAAATCAGAAGCTGGACCTGCTTTTGCTTCTAACAACCTTGAAACTTTCAACACTGCTTTTTTTCGAGCTTCAAGAGCTAAAAGTTGCCGAACCTTAAATGTTACTAATTATGGTCTACAAGAGCTTTTGTAGGACTTAAAATTTTAAAAATTTTGGACAAGGGCCCCAGCCCATTTTTCTCCAATATCACCCAAGATCGTCAAATTTTTGTTACGAAAACGATAATTGGATGATAAACTTAGCATAGAGACCTCTTTACATTTTAAGTGGTTGCTATCACATGAAATCTGAAAATACAAACATTAATGTTTCAAAAAATTCAAGTACCCCTGACATCACTGAATAATGTTTTAAAACACCATTTTCTGATATTTCCATTTGGAAATGCTTCCAGGAGCGAGCCCCAGAGCCCCTCTTCAAGTAACATCATCAAAGTTCGTCTATACTTCCGCGCAAAATCAATCTTTGCGGATAGACTCACTAATTTCTTTGCAAATATAGTCAAGGAAGTTGAAGATATTATATATTGTGAAAGCAAAATCAGGAGCATGCTGAAGCGTTTGGAATTAATGAGCACAGTACCGAAATGATAGGTCCACCCGTATTTTTCAAAATTTCGACTCTTAATTTTCGACGACTTTTTTGAATAGAGGCAATTAATCATTAATCGTTATAACTATATATGATGAAATTTCTTTAAAATTAATCATTCCTTTTTATTTTATTCAAATCTTCATTTTCAGACCGTTTCAAAAAGATAGGTCCACCTTCAGAAATTTTGCACCAATCACGCTTATTTCCAAAAAAAAATACATAAATATCTTTGCTTAGTCTCACTGCTGGATTATGCTATCTGCTAATCCCGCAGTGGGTATATTTAAACAGATTTGAATGTCACGTTGTAATCAAACAAAATGGTTTGCGTTGTAGTCCTTTGCTGGTCGAGCAGGGGAAAATTGATGCATTTAAAAAGTGCAAAATCGATTAGAAAAATAGGTAAGGTTTCAAACAAATCGCATAAAAAATGTATAGTATGAATCCAAGCTTCAGTAGAAGATCAAGACTTCTAATATTTCTTCAAGATAATTTAATTATTTTAATTCCATTTGTCAAGCTGTTCATTTTCATCAAGGAACACTTAACGCTAGTTTACATTAATTAAAATAATTTATTTATAATATATACAATCATCAAGAATGGCTAAATTTGGCATATCAAGAATGCTCAGAACAAAAAATGAACAAGTTTCAGGAGTTCAGGTTTCAAGAATAACAAAAATCATGGAATTCCAAGCTATTTTTAATTTATCGTTTGCTTCTTTCGAATGCTGCCAAACCAAAAGTTGAAACAAAAAGCTTAACAAAAAACAAGAAACGATATGCAAATAGAACTAAAAATTAAATATTCAACAATTCTCCTAGATGAACAGTAGTTCATCAAAATATAGGTAAATAAAAATGTAACGTTAATTGAAAATAAAATCTTTGTAATATCTTACTACAAGTTCAATTTAAATCAAGATTTTCAAACGTCATAAATGAACAGGAGCTTCCTGAAAAAATATAAAGTGCAAAATTAGTTATGAACAATTTCAAACATTCAATCCAAGAATACTAAATACAAGTTTTTTTGCTTTTTTTTTTTTTTTTTTAGTCCACAAAAAAGAGTTATTGCTTAAAGTCTGTTAATTCCAGATTATAAAGCAGTTGAACGGGTCTTCTCATAATGCTATTTGCGGTTTTTAATGTACAGGCTTGAATTTTCCCATCTCTGCCTACAAAGGTTTCTGTAATTTTTCCCATTTTCCAAAATGTTCTTGGCAGTTTCTCTTCGTGTATTAACACTATGTCGTTTACCTTAAAATCATGACCTTTTATTTGATTTGTATGATGAGCTGATCTTAAATTTAAGAGATATTCATTTTTCCAGCGCTTCCAGCAGTGATTTAAATTGGTTTCACGCAAGCGTAAACGTTTAAGTAAATTTTCCTTAGTTCCTGAGAAATTTAAATCGTTAATCTTTACAATAGGCAAACACATAGCTCGTTTACCAATTAAAAAATGGGCAGGTATAAGTGGTAATGGTTCTTCGAATTCAGAATAAACATAGGTTAAAGGTCGGGAGTTAACCATGGCCTTAACTTCTACAAGAAGAGTTTCTAACTCACTTACGTAGGCTGGTTTTAATCGAGCAAACCATTCTTTCATACCCCCCCCCCCCCCCCCCCCCACCATCCTACACGTTCAGCTATATACTTCCAAGTGATTCCAAGAGTAGAGGGAAATTCTTTTACTTCTGGATAGTGGATTGCCTTCCACATTTCTTTCAATTCAATTTCAGCTCTTTTGAAACTTTTTGCATTATCTGAATATATAATGGCACATAAACCTCTTCTAGAAATAAATCGACAAAAAGCCAATAAAAATTCAGCAGTTGTCATAGCTTTGACAAGTTCTAAATGAATTGCTCGTGTAATAGAGCAAGTAAATAATAAAATGTAGTTCTTATTTTCACTGCCCTTAACATAAAGCGGTCCCACGAAATCAAGCCCCGAGACCGTAAAGGGATGGCATTCGTTAATTCGGTCACTGGGAAGAGGAGCTATTACTTGCTGACCCGAACGAACGTTAAATGTCTTGCAAATATAATAATTACTGAGGGCAGATTTTACACACTGTCTTCCCCTTAGAATCCAAATTTTTTCTCGAGTTTGTGTTAAAGTATCTGCAACTCCAGCATGCAAGACTCGTTTGTGAGAATCTTTTATAACCAGGTCCGTGAATGGATGTTTATCAGGAATTATAATTGGATGTCGAACATAAAAAGACAATTTAGACTCTTGTAACCTTCCACGTACTAACCAGGAAAGTACTCGACTTAAGTAATAATGAAAAAAGTTAAAAATGGTACCATTCGAAAGAGCATACTAAGATATGTCTTTGACTCTAAGATCAAGTGCCCTCGTCCCCTCGTTTTCAAGATAAGGGGTCTTAAAATCGGCCGAAAATGAGCCAAATTTGAAGACTTGGCAAGAAATTGAAGCTAGCTCCAAATTCTCCCTTCCGCTACTTGCTTGGCATCGCATCGTTTCCATGTTTGGTCATTTGCAAAAAAGTAAGATGTTTTACGTTAACCCTTTATTTGTATGAGCTAAAATAAAGAATGCTGGTCAAGACTATGACGTGGAAAGCAGAGAGCTTTATCTAGAGGAGCGAAAACTTTACAAAGAACTTAAAGTTTTATCTTTTTACGATTGATAGCTATACATTTTAGAATTTTAGTTATTTGAAGTTTTTTTTACTGAACTAAGTTGTATGTATTAATTATTATACGTTAAAATATATTGCACGTGTTTCTAAATGAATAATTCGGGATAATTAAATAAGTATGAAAAGCAGCTAATATGAGCTCATGTACAAAAAATGAAAGAAATAATCTTTGGGGTAGAAATTAAATTGTCATGGATTATGATATCAGTTCTTATTGAAAAAAAAATCTATACAAGAAGTTTCACTATCTGCCAACTCTTAGCAAAAACATTTATTTTTTTTTAAATTGAAATCGAGAAAAAATAAATAATTTTTAAAAGAAAACGAATTAGTAAATATCAATAGCTGCAAAATTATATCCACGTCGGAAATTACATCAATGGTAGAGGGAAATAGTTATTTCGATTCTTAAAATATACTAATAGAGTCGGCATTCATTGTAAAAACCCCTGCCGTTCAAACAAATTGGTCACTGTAGCGAAAAGTCTCTGTAACGTAAATGTAAAACATATTGCATGTTAATTTCGTACTGTTTAAAAACACTAGAATAACTTTTACTAGTTCTGCTATATGTTCAACGGGTAGGAAAAGACTAACAAAATTGTAAATCAATACAAGTTTTAGCTTAAAGTTAATACAAGTTTTAGCTCTGTAAAAGTAGAAAATAGGTGAAAAAAAATCATGAAAGAAGGCCTGATGCACTGAAGGAAAAAAAAACGCTCAAGCGAAGAAAAAGCAAAACTTAATAAAAATAATTAAATACACAGAAAAATTTAAAATAGGAAAGTTGGGATTTGAGCTGCGGAAACTGTGTACCTGTCAGTCTGTCTAATGGTCAGTTTTTCTGCCCCCCCCCCCCATCCCGCAATAACTTTTGAGTGCATAGTCCGATTCGATTTTTTTTTAAATCGAAAGAGCTCAGTGAGGACAATTCACTCCCATACTCGACTTCTTGATTTGAATAATATTTCATTTAATTTCGAATTTCCAATTTTTCCCCCTGTCCTCACTTATAACTTTTGAAGGAGCAAGTTCGATTCGAGCGAACATTTTTTTTTTCGAAATATCTCAGAGAAAACACCTTATTCCTGTTTGATTTTTTTATTTGAACACATTTTCATTAAATTTTGAGTTTTTTTTTTTTTTTTTTGAAAGACCATTCTTGCATACCCAGTGATGCAACTGACAAAAATGCTTAGGGGAACTCACTTTGAGTTATAGGGGACCCACCAAAAGAAAAGTGGTTTGAAAAATTTTATATTTGAAATTTTTACAATTCAAAACCCTAAATATACCCCCCCCCATACTACAGAATTGTACGAACACTTAAAAAGAAATAATTTAAAAAAACTGGAGGTTCAGTTGTCACCTCCTGTTGACAAGGGCCCCTTCACAAGGGGCCCTTAAACAAGGGACCTGCTTTAATCGCAAATAGTACGATACAATTTAATTTTGATGTGTTGTTTAAAATTGTTTTTCCTCTTTAAAAAGCTCTCTGCTTTCCATGTCATAGGCTTGATAGTAACTTTCTGCTTTAACTCGCACAGGTAAAGTAAAAGATTATTGTAAAGCCGTCTTTCAAAAGCTTTGCAGATGACCAAAAATGGGAGTCAAGTTTTCCGTTGGATGCAAATAGTGTAATCGCACCGCAGCTTCCAGTTTCATTATAACTCGCTAAAATTGGCGATTTTTCAAAAAAAAAAAAATTAGCTGACTTTAGGGCCTTATATTTCGATAACGGGGGCGCGAGGGCAAAAACGCGTGCGTCCAGAAACATGTTTTACAATGCTCTTTCGATTGGTACTCATTAAAAAAAAAATTCATTATTCCATGATCGCGTACTTTCCTGGTAAGAATAGACATTCAGATAAAACAGGGTTTAGTTAAAAAAGATTAGAGTCCTTGGGAATCTTCTTTTCAGATTATAAGCAATTTATGATATCATTAAAACTTTCCCTTTGAACAATTTTCACCCAGATAATTTCTGCGCGAGATATTTCCTCAGCTGTTAATTCTTCCAAATTCCTTTCTTGAATTTTAACTTTATCATTAGAGATAAATCTGACAACGCATGCTGTTACAGTGTTACACGATAAAGTTTTTTTAAAGAACTATATGTAGCTAAATTCAAGATTGGAGCATCTTCGTTTTTATTTAGTACACAAGAAAGAATGTTGGTAGATTTTCGAGAAAGTTCATCAGAAACATCGGGTAATTGTTTTGTGCGTTTTTTAAAACTTGGTCATTGTTCTTCAGATAGGGAAAGAAATTCTGGACCGTTTCACCATATTTTAGAACTTATAAGGGATTTTGCAAAACAACCTCTAGTAATTAGGTCTGCAGGGTTCATTTTTGATTAACAATGCCCCCATGGATTACGATCTGATAATTCATGTATTTCCGCAATGCGGTTAGCAAAAAAAGGTTTCCATTTTTCTTTTGTGCCCTGTATCCAATGAAGAACGATTTCCAAATCAGTCCAACAAAAAATGTCCGATACTAAAAGAAAAGGTTTAATATAATTTGCGATTCTTGCATCAATAAGTGCACCCATTAGTTCAAGTCGCGGTAGTGTAATTTTCTTGAGTGGTGCAACCCTTGATTTAGACATTACAAAACTGGTCTTGAAATTACCTTCAGATGTTTGATAACTCAAATATGCTACTGCACCATACGCCTTTGGATTTGCGTCAGAAAAAACATGCAATTGAATATTAGTTTTTTCTGTGATTACTAGAGAATCAAAGTAATGCCTTGAAGTTGTCAATTGATTTAGATCTTTAATTTCTGAAAGCCAACTTTTCCAGTTAGTTTGTAGCCCACTAAAAAAACTTTCGTCCCAATCCAGCCCCGCTATCCATAGTTCTTGCAAGAAGCATTTTATAAGAATGACAAAAGGTGCTATGAGTCCAACCGGATCAAAAATCATAGCTGCAATTCTCAGGATATTTCGTTTAGCACAGTTATCATTAATTTTTGATAACAAATGACGAAAATCTAGACTCAAAGTGTCATTTTCGAAATTCCAGATCAACCCTAGCACTTTTAGCGAAGTGTTATCAGAATTAAAATTATTATCAATAGGGTCATTCCATGTCAAGTGTCCCAAATTTCGAAAAAATCCCCACTCGACCCCCTCCGATTTTGATGAAAATTTTTTTGGATGTACATATAAGACTTGCATGAAACCATACCAAATTATAGCTCTATAAGCCTTCTGGTTTGGCCAATAAAAATTATGGAAAAAAGGCCTCTTTTTCGTGTTGAAAAAAATGACCAAATCGCCAAGTTTGTGCTTTTATTGCTCACGACCTAAGACGATTATCAGGCTCAAATTTGGTGATTCTGATCACTGTTTAGGGTAGAATAGCCTACTTGTGTAACAAAAGCTCCATACACTGTAGATTTTTTGCAATTTGCTGCCAAAGTTGGTAAAAAATCGTATTTTGGTAAATTTTGATCATACGTTATCAGCTTGTATCTGCTGAGAGAATGACTTTCTGAAGCTAATTCTTTCCTCGTTTATAGCCTGATAGTTCGCCCGAAAGGTGTGCAAATGGCATCTCGATAGCTCAAATAATTGCTGAATTATGCGAGTTGAAATTCCAGTTAAATTTCTTTTTTCTCAATTTCAAAGGGCAATATCTCAAAAGGGTCATCTTGGATTTTAATTTTCTTTACATCATTGGAAATAACCCACTTTTCTTAACTAAAAAACGTTATTTTTATTTTTGAGACAAACCAGTTTCAAGGGTTATTGCAGGTCAAAAATGTGTACTTCATTCAACGTGAAATCAAAGAAAAAAAGACATAAACCTCAAAAGTTGATGTCAATTTGTTCTATTAAAACTTACAGGAGCTATTGTACTTATGTTCTGATAGAAAACACCTTTTTTAGATGTTTTTGAACTTTAGTTTTTTGTGTGCGCATCCGTAAAAACTCAAGAAATGGCAAAAAAAAAAAAAAGTTTCGTTTTTAACAAAAATAATTATTTTCTTATCGCTGCTATAGGAGCTTGAGTCTTTTCCTATGTGTTATTTTTAAGCTCTTGAAACAGAATTTCGGATGATATGTCACTTGGAAAGGTGTCATTAGTATTTTAAATTCATTAAAAAACATCGTTTCCTTTTTCAAAAAAATAAAATAAATAAAAATAATTAATAAATGAGATAAATAATAAATAAAACAGTTAATATGGTGTGTACGTGAAAACAAATATGTATAATAGGACTGCAGAGCCATTTTTATTAAATGCGATAATGAAAGTTTTCGATAGAGTTGAATATTGCAATTATTTCCACCGTGTAAATAAATGATAACAATAGTAATTGAAAATATGATAAGTATTAATTGAAAATCCATTCATTATACTGCCGAGGCTGTGTTTAGATATTCAGCCTATGATTGCAATTTGCCCATGATGAAAAATGGGAAAATGCTTTATATGACCTTGAAACACTAATGACCTACAAGCTTGCCAAGTGACATATCATCCGAAATTCTGTTTCAAGAGCTTAAAAATAACACATTGGAAAAGCCTCAAGCTCTTATAGCAGCGATAAGAAGATAATTATTTTTGTTAAAAACGAAACTTTTTTTTTTTTTTGCCATTTCTTGAGTTTTTACGGATGCGCACACAAAAACTAAAGTTCAAAAACATCTAAAAAAGGTTTTTTCTATCAGAACATAAGTACAATAGCTCCTGTAAATTTTAATAGAACAAATTGACATCAACTTTTGAGGTCTATGTCTCTTTTTCTTTGATTTCACGTTGAATGACGTACACATTTTTGACCTGCAATAACCCTTGAAACTGGTTTGTCTCAAAAATAAAAATAACGTTTTTTAGTTAAGAAAAGTGTGTTCTTTCCAATGATGTAAAGAAAATCAAAATCCAAGATGACCCTTTTGAGATATTGCCCTTTGAAATTGAGAAAAAAGAAATTTAACTGGAATTTCAACTCGCATAATTCAGCAATTATTTGAGCTATCGAGATGCCACTTGCACACCTTTCGGACGAACTATCAGGCTATAAACGAGGAAAGAATTAGCTTCAGAAAATCATTCTCTCAGCAGATACAAGCTGATAACGTATGATCAAAATTTACTAAAATACGATTTTTTACCAACTTTGGCAGCAAATTGCAAAAAATCTACAGTGTATGGAGCTTTTGTTACACAAGTAGGCTATTCTACCCTAAACAGTAATCAGAATCACCAAATTTGAGCCTGATAATCGTCTTAGGTCCTGAGCAATAAAAGCACAAACTTGGCGATTTGGTCATTTTTTTCAAGACACGAAAAAGAGGCCTTTTTCCATAATTTTTATTGGCTAAACCATAAGGCTTATAGAGCTATATTTTGGTATGGTTTCATGCAAGTCTTATTTGTACATTCAAAAAAATTTTCATCAAAATCGGAGGGGGTCGAGTGGGGACGACTCGTACACTTGACATGGAATGACCCAATACAGTCCTGCTCATTCCATTTAGCTGTAAGTACGACAAAGTATATACGACAAATTATTTTTGCATATTGACTATTAGTGTATGATGTTCATGAGAAATATTGACAATAGTATATTTTTAATTAAGAAATGCATGCATATATTTTGTCCGGAAGTTCTTGTCAAGTCCGTTACCCTAAGATTATTTTAGCTAAAAAAGGTATTTATTGCTATCAAAAGATGGTAACACGTATTCAGTTAACTTAACAAACTAGTAACTTAACTATTTCGTACCATTTAGTTTTTTTTTTTCAGTCGAGAAGTATTGCTGTGGCGTTTCGCACAAAATTTCTTGAAGGTGCGTATTTTTATTCCTTGTCAAGTCCGTTACCAAAGATTTTAGTATTAATTTTTGCTTTTTCCAAACTTTTACCCATAAATATTGTTCATTATACAACTCTAAGAAAATGCATGTTGTTGTTCAATTTTTAAGCTCGACATCCTAGCCATAATTTGATTTTTTTTGTTAAAATGTCAAGTCCGTTACTGGTCAAGTCCGTTACCATTAGTAATTGCAATACCGGGATATGCATATATCAAATACTGATATTCTGAGTTATTTTGCAATTTCGAAATATCGATATTGGTAACGTAAAATACCGAAATTTTCATTATTAGCTGAGAATTATAAATAGTTTTTAATAAAAATCGTTTTCAATTTAACGTAATAGATAAATACTGTAATTTAATTGTGCATTATTTCTCTGATGCGACAGTACCGAAATCAATTTATTGGTGAAAAAATTTGGCTTCGAAATTACGAATTAGTAGAACATTAATAAATAAAGGTAGCGGGAAAATTGAAAAGGGATATCTTCATCAGTAGACCGTGTGATTAATCGCATTTTCGTGCATTTATGTGCAACATTTTCCCCTCCATTTCCCGCTTTTGTTACTAATGTATACACTTGTTTATAATGTTAAAATAAATAACTTTCTTAATAGTGAAGTCATAGCTATGTGGGTCATTTTCAAAATTTGCTTACATTTGCTGTCCGAAGGTTAAAAAGACGATTTTGAAGCATAACTTATATTTTAAATTCAATGCGAACAATTATTTTCTGCAAGAAATACCCCCAAAAAAATTCTATCAACAAATTATTGAAATTTATTTATTTATTTTTATATAAGTCTTTAAAAATGAGAATCAAGGCAAAAACGCCTGTCCATTTCCAATTTTCGCAAGTTCAACTATTTTTTTCCTATACTTAATGGTCAAAAAAAGTAAATGCGACATATTATTTTTATATATTGACTATTAGTATATGGTATTCATGATGAATATAGACAATAGTAATTTTATTTCAATAAGAAATGTATGAATATATTTTGTCCGGCGGTTCTTGTCAAGTCCGTTACCCTAAGATTATTTTAGCTAAAAAAGGTATTTATTGAAGTCAAAAGATGGTAACACGTATTCAGTTAACTTAACAAAATAGTGACGTAACTATTTTGTACCATTTTGTTTCCCTGAGTCGAGAAGTATTGCTGTGGCGTTTCGCACAAAATTTTTCAAGGTGCGTATTTTTATTCTTTGTCAAGTCCGTTACCAAAGATTTTAGTATTAATTTTTACTTTTTCTAAACTTTTACCCCTAAAGATTGATTATTATACAACTCTAAGAAAATGCATATTGTAGTTCAATTTTTAAATTCGACAACCTAGCCATAATTTGACATTTTGGTTGAAATGTCAAGTCCGTTACTGGTCAAATCCGTTACCAAATGTCAAGTCAGCTACCATGCAGTTTTTGATCAATATTTTAATAACCACAAACATCGTTTGAAACTTCAGGGAAGCAAATAATTTCAAATGAAGTTGGTTCTAGGCTCTATGATATAGTTTAAAAGTGAGATTTCATATTGATTTTGTATGGTAACAGACGACAATTTTCCTTGTAACTTAAAGTTTTACAACAGCATTTGAATACTTAATTATTAATCAAAGTGTACAACCAATTACTTTTTCATACACCTACAATATGTGACTTAACATCTGTTAGTGTTTCTAAAAGAAAATAGCAAGTTAAAAAAATTACTTAAAATTTTTGAAATGTAAGCATATGGTGAAAATGACCCATGTGTGCTGCTTGCCTGAGAAAAACTGCTTGAGGACTATAAGTTTCAGATTTAGAGCAAATGTTTTATTTTATTCATATATTCCAAAAATTATTTTTGTGTATCTTAATAGTTAGAAAGTATTATTATAGCAAATGAATACATATGTATGAATGTGTAATGCTTTAAAATATCATTAAAAGCATAGTAACAGATTTGAAATTTATTTATGGTTTAAGGTCAAATCCGTTACCATACAGTTTTTTATCAATATTTTAACAACTACAAACATTGTTTTAAGCTTCAGGGACGCTAGTAATTTCAAATTAAGTTGGTTCTAGGCGCTATAATATAGTTTAAAAGTGAGATTTTATATTGATGTTGTATGGTAATGGACGACAATTTTATTTGCAACTTAAAGTTTTACAACATCATTTGAATACTTAATTATGCATCAAAGTGTACAACCAATTACTTTTTCACACACCTAAAATAAGTGACAAAACATCTGTTCGTGTTTCTGAAAGAAAATAGCAAGTTAAAAAAATACTTAAAAACTCTGAAATGTAAGCATATGGTGAAAATGACCCTAATGCTTTACTTGTATTAAGAGCGATAATTACTTTATTACACTTTATTTTTAAAATACTCAGTCCGGACAGCCAATTACCAGTTTACAGAGAATCGCCCTTATATTGGTTTATGTGATGTTTCACAGTACAAGAGAGATCGAATGGGCTGCAAGTTACACCGAAAGTACATCTTGACATTTTATAGAGAATAATTTCATCATCTTTATCAAAATTCTTATAGTATAAAAACCTTAAATAGTTAGGGTCACCTGGGGTAATTCCTGGTCAAAAAGCATTAACATCCAATTATCACAAAATCTATCTAAGTTAGAGTTACAAATTTTGGTATGGAGGAAGCACATTGGGATGTCAATCGAATAAAATATTCATGCTATCAACAATACATAATGAACTTGAGTAATTGTCGTTAATTAGTGACCAAGAATTACCCCAGAGATGGGGTAATTCCTGGCCACTTACGGGGCAATTATTGGTCACTCAAATGATTGATGAAAATGCATACATTTTGTAAGCACATTATTAATACAAGTTATTAAACTAATTAGATAAAGAATTTATTTATATATATAGCTAATTAAACACTGTATTTAGTTTTTTTAAGGAAGAATGCAATTGTTTTCAACATAATAGCTTTACTTAATAAAACTTAGCCAAAATACTTTTTATACACTTTGTATGCAATAGTTACAGCTTTTATATCTGTTGTGAATGAATCTTCACCTACCAAATATATAGGTCCATAAAAAATATGGTGCACATGCACCATACACACTGAACACATGCTTCTGTCTGTTATGAACAGGTTAAGGTGAACAGTTAAGTGAATAGTACAATGCAATTACAATTAAGCATTTTTCTTAGTATAATTAAGAATAATTATTAAAACTTATAAAATAATTGGATGAAATTTAACAAAGAAAAATTCAGTATATTGTATACTTATCATTAACAGATAAGAATGTTACATTGCGGTTACAGTTAACTTTGCAGTTAAGGCTCACAGGGTTACATATAGTTTAAATCAATAACATATGTCAATAATAGGTGAAATAATAATCCATAAATATTTTAAAAAGGACTGACCAGGAATTACCCCACTGACCAAGAATTACCCCAGCAGCCAGGGGCATTGTTTGGAGCCTTCCTGCAAATTATTCAAAACAATAATGGTAAATCCAAAACTATTTTTCAGTAACTGACATGGTACCTAATTCAACCAAAAAAACGAAAAAGAAAGATATTCAGAAGTTTGAGTTTGATCACGATCTTTGTACAAATGTATCAAAACTAAGGCCAATCTTGTTTTACGAAATTTAACAAGAGATTTTAAAAAGATTTTTTTTTTCAAACTAAATACACAGTCAACTCATAATTAAGTAATGAATTGCAATGAAGATAGTTCAGAGTACCTCTGTGATTTTTTTCATTTTGCTGAAGGATTATTAAGACATAAAAAGGACTGTGACCAGGAATTACCCCAGAAACTTGCTGACCAGGAATTGCCCCGGGTGACCCTACGGTCTTCTTCAGCGATAGATATTTGGAGGAAGGCCTTTTCAATATCGGCTAAAAATGCAATTTTTTGTTCACGAAATTTTAAAATCACTGTTAATATATTTGGATTCAAGTTAGGATCAGGATTTAAACATTCATTTAGCGACGAACAACCAGCTTGGTTTGATGACGCATCATAAACAATTCTCGTTTTTGTTGTAGTTTTATCTTCCAGAACTACAGGTCTATTCTATGCGGTATGTAATAACAGTCGTTGTTAACGAAATTTTCAGGACAAATTTGTATTATATTTTGCTCTAATTGATCTCGCAAAATGGAATTGTAATCTGCAAACAGGGATTTGTTATTCTGGAATTTCTTTTCTAAATTCAAAAACCTTGATTTCGCTATTTCTAGATTATTTCCAAGTAACTCTTTAGAATCCTTCCACAATAACCGTGTTTCATAACGACCGTTGATAAATTGAATTGTTTATTTCGAAAAGGTAACATCTCTATTTTGATCTCCTCTGTCTCTTTAGAAAATTAAACAGCGCACGGTTATATTTTTGAATGTCATAATCAATGAAAAAATGCCTTTAGTTAAGTACACAATTACTGCAATAATTTACCAAATAACCATTGATTATGACATTCAAAAATATAACCGTGCGCTGTTTAATTTTCTAAAGAGACAGAGGAGATCAAAATAGAGATGTTACCTTTTCGAAATAAACGGTTCAATTTTAAATTGGCTTCAAATTCCTTTAGTATTTCTAATTCAATAGTGTTTTTTTTCATTATTTTCTATTATACCGAGATTTTTTAAATCCCAAAATGCTTTTAGTTAAGCAAAGCATCTATAGACCCAATAGAAACTTTTAGATAATTTATGACCATTTTATTAGAATCAATTCTTCCCTGAACAGTATGGCCGAATATGGTGTCAGCGACATACAGCTCTTTTGTTAAGTTTTCCACAATTCCTTTCTGAACTTTCCATAAGAAATCGGAGCCTAGCAATACTTCAATTTCCGATTCAAGACCCACATCTGAGGGCGTATAACCCCTTTTTCTCATGACTTCAATGACTTCAACGGCTACAGGTTTTATTTTAGCTCCAGTAATGTTGGGTACAACAAGAGCTTCTATTTTAACAGAGCTGCGAGTATGTACGATACTACAGTAGCCCCTCGTTATATCGCTCATTCGGATATATCGCTCTTTTCTTTTGTCTCCCCCCTCCCAAAAAAAAAAAACTTTTAGTTCGAAACCATTTTTGAGAAAATATGTAAGGTGCTCAGACAAGGTCTCTTTCTCATTTATTTTGTCATCAATGAACAAAACGAAGGTTCTTCTATACGACTTTGGATTCTTATTTCACCAAAACAATAGCTTAATTTTATGTCTGTATACATATTTTTTAAGACCTGCACAACAACTGCGGTAAGTTATATTTTTTTTTGTTATTTTTGACTGAAAAAAAATCTAATGTTCGAATAAATGAATTTTTATGTATGTGCACGTATAATTTACTTGCATGCTGGGTGGAAAACTATTTTTAATGACCTCGGTTATATCGCGCTTTTTTCTTGTCCCCCTGAGGGGTTACTGTATTAAGTTCAAGAACAACCACGTCATAATAAGATTCAGAAGGTTGTCTCTGCCCAAAAGGGTAAATTAACAAATTCTTTTTCCCAATAGCTTTCAATTTTAGTTTTTTCACTAAAGAACTTTTCACAAAACACTTTTCTGACCCACTGTCACAAAGAACCCTCGTTAATATGCATTTATTTCCAGCAGATACAGACACACAGCAAGTTTGTAAAAGCGTCAAATTATTTTGTTTAGTTTCTTGTTCCGACATCATAGATATGGGCGATTCTCTGTAAACTCGTCATTTTTCACACGAAATCTGTCCTGGCACGGTTTTTTGAAATGTTCGTACAATTATAATACTATTGCTCAGAAAATGAATCTATTACTTTGGTTTGAAAGAGGGCCAATTGAAGTTTGTGTTTTTCTGATAAATCGTGATAGGGGGTAAGTCCCCCGCCTAGTATAACTAGGCAGGGGACTGTGCCAGGTGACCGTGTTTTTGCTCTTTGTTGCGTAATATCTGCAAAACTATTGGAACATAATTAGTTACGAGACTACCTATAAATTTAGGCACAAATCGTGGACATAATAACTAATATGTTTTATTATTAAATTAATTGACAGTAATAAAATCACTTCCCAGAGGACTGTTTTCGCAACGACCCTGATGCATACTTTCATCACAAATGTGGCTCTCAAACTAAGCAAAGTAGCGTTTCAACACCGTTCTCGGCGATTTTGGCAAATTCACACTGATTACTTTAAACTTCATGCCAAAAAGAATTTGCAAAGGTTATAGATTTTTCGTGTTACAGCTTTGAATTTGTTGCAGGGGACTGTTTGAAAAAACTCCGGACAGAATTTACATGACAATTTTAAGTTTTAGAAATACGTAATTATACCTTATTTCATAAGAAAAATATAGCTTTATTATTCTATTTTTAGATATTAATTGCCAAATTTATGTAGTGTTAATAGATTTTTTGAAATACTACCTTTAACAGTTAGACTATGGGATTGGGACAGCCAGGGGACTGTGTTTTTGGCGCTTAGATAATTTTTAGAAAAAAATATTAAATTGTTATCACTCCAAATACAATTGGGCCACAAAGTATTAATGCTTTACTTGTAGTAAGAGCGATAATTACTTTATTAAACTTTATTATTTTTAAAATACTCGGTCCGGACAGCGAATTACCAGTTTACAGAGAATCGCCCATATACAATTGCATCCATTTTATTATTCTCAGAACTTTGTTTTCTTTTCTTTAAAGGCAAAATAAATAGTCATGGTTACAACTACCACATTTTGTACAGGGATTTATCTTCGATTTGCAATCTCATGATAAATGAGATTTAAAGAAACATTTATAACAACGTCCTTCCTTTTTTAATTTATATCTTTTTTGTTCATCCGTGAGTTTTCTGAAATTTATTTCCTTATGTTCTGAAGCGTTGCAAAATATGCAGAACTGCTTCACATTAGCATTTAAGGCAGCAGCCGAAGGTATGCGGTTTCCTTGAGAAAAATTTTGATGTTTAATTTGAGAACCTTCAGAACTTTTAGCTGAAGAGAGTATCCCACTGGTAGCTTCGCGACATCTAAGTTCATCTTTAATAAAACTAATTAATTCTGCAACTTCTGCGTCTTTATCTGGATTCCGTTTTCTGTGAAATTCTAATATTAAACTTTCAGGTAACAATTTTAGCAATATAGGCAGTAACAAATGCCCATAAGAGCCTGATGTAACTCCCATTGCTTCAAGATTTTTCACACTAACTTCTACGTTATCATAAAGTTTTCTTAAACCCTTCACATTATTAGGAGACTTCACTCCTTTGAGATTTAGAATTTTGTTCACACATGTGGCAACTGATTATGTTTTCTCGTCTTCCATATCGCTCTTCAAGTAATTTCAAACATACCTTATAATTTTTATCAGTCAATTGAAATCCCGCTACAACATTCAGGTCCTGACAGCAGTGACTTTAAATACTGAAATTTTTCAATTGCAGTCAAAGATTCATTCGAATCAATTGCATTAGAAAACTGATTGAAAAACTCGAGAAACTCCATTAAACTTATTTATCTGTAATTTAGGCAGCTTTACTGCAGAAACCTTTTTATTTTCAACCATAGAATTATTATTAGTGACATCAACTGCGTTAGATTCCATATCAACGTTATGTTTTAATAGTATATTCTTAAGCCTAAATTTCAAACTTAATATTCTGTTAGAATATTCTTCAAAGGTCAGAGACTGATCATTCTGACATTGGATATGGGGAACATTTCTATTTCAGGGCCCCCTTCTCATATCAGTTACGTGTTACGAGTAAAAAAAATCTTACAATACCAGAATGAAATAAGTTTTGTGCAAAGAAACTTTAAAAAATAAATAAATAATAATGCTACCAAATTATTCAGACAAAAATAACGTCAATATACATAGTAGGCTTTTAGTATTAATAGTAAAATATACAGTAGGCATTTAGTATTTAGGAGACGTTGGATAAAGTAAGGGGATTTTGGGAACCCCTGAAATCTAAGAGGAAGGGCCTATGCCCCGCTTGCCCCTGCGGTAATCAGGCTCTGTCAACGGTATTTACTTCCTTTTCATATTCATCTTTGTCGGTTATTAAATCATCAATTTCGGAATCGAATTCTTTTAACTCTTTTTCCTTTTCAATTAAGATTTCCAATGATTCGCTTACAGAATCAAAATCTGCGATTTCTGTAACATTTAATAATAACTTTTCACATTTTGTTACTAGTTTAGTTATAGTCGTTCTAATAGTTGCTCTTTTATTTTTCAATTTTTCTAAAGTATTTAAATTTAACCTTTCTAACTCAGTCAGTTTCCTTCAAGTTTATTTCAGGAAACTTCTTAAATTTACACAGTTCCAAAATTAGCAGTGAAGAAAAAGGTACAGCTTACCTTTTATTCCACTGTCCCCGGGTTTTCGGCACCATAAAAAAATGCATGTTATGAATCCAAGCTTCAGTAGAAGATCAAGACTTCTGATGTTTCTTCAAGGTAATTTAGTTATTTAAATTCCATTTGTCAAGCTGTTCATTTTCTTCAAGAAACACTTAACGCTAGTTTACATTAATTAAAATAATTTATTTACAATATACAGGGTGCTTCAAAAAAATGTATATACACTTTAAACTATTGTAGTTTTCCCGCTCTACAAGGCTAATGTTATATTTCTTCGCCAGGTGCCAGCATAATCGTCCCTCTATGTTATATTATCAGTTGGAATTTGTAATATCAACATGGGGGAGGTACGTTTGAGTTTTGAAGAACGTAAGCAGGTTATTGAGTGGTACTGGAAGTTTGAGAATGTAAATGACAGTGGAGAAGGGAGTATGATACAGAACCACCTTCAAGATTAACAATTACACGCATACGAGACAAATTCGAAGTTCATGGAACAGTGTGTGATGTGCATAAAGGTCATTCAGGTCGGCCTCGAACAGCTACAAGTGATGAGGGTCACCAATTTGAACAGTATTAACATTTGTTATTTATGTTTCATTTACATTGGACTTTCAGCTTTCTATTTTCCTGAAATTTAACTTTGTAGAACGGTAAATAAATTTTCTATGGAAGTTCAAAGTGTGTATACATTTTTTTGAAACACCCTGTATACAATCATCAAGAATGGCTACATTTGGCATATCAAGAATGCTCAGAACAAAAAATGAACAAGTTTCAAGAGTAACAAAAAGCATGGAATTCTAAGCTATTTTTAATTTATCGTCTGCTTCTTTCGAATGCTGCCAAACTAAAAGTTGAAACAAAAAGCTTAACAAAAACAAGAAAAGATATGCAAATAGAACTAAAAATTAAATATTCAACAGGCATAACGTTGTAAGCAATTTTTGGCGACTTAGAAATGCTTATGGCAGTAAAGAATCTTCTGGCCACCCATCAAAAGTGACACCCCGACAAAAAAGGACTATCGTAAAGGACTTAAAATCGGTAAATAGAGCTTATCCACTTTGGCCAAACAACAAGACACTTCAACATCAAAGTCTACAGTTCATACACTGTTAAAACTAAAGGTTGCGATTGGCACCTTTCTGGGGTGAAACGCTTGTAACATCAGCGGCACCCAGTGGGGAGCCGAGATTTCACCCTTGGCTTGGGTAAAAAACTGGCACCCTCAATTCAACAAGCCGCGCGGGTGAACGATGGAACCGTATAGGAGAGCATAATGGCACCCTCACTGTTCATTATTGCAGATCCCCCCCTGTGCTGTATGCGTTTTTGTTTTTCAATTGTGTTTACTTTTATTTATTGTTTTTATTCTCGAAGTCTTGGTACAGTCCGATTTGAAAATGATCGAAACTTGTAATTTAAGGCATTTTCTCATAGTTCAGACTTTCCAACATATTTTAAAAGAATTCATGACTTGGATTCAAGTCAGTATTTTTAAAATGCTATTGACATTTTCTACAGTATTATCTGTACTGAAAGTGAAGAGGGAAGGTATTTTATGGACCCCTTTCAAAAACAATCAAAAATATTCAGTTGTATTATTCTATCAATAAAAAATTGAATCGCTTCATTAACTTCTAAAATTTTTTATTAAGAGTAACATGTTAATACATATATATAGCTCGACATTTAAGGTAGTAGTCTGGTAACTTGGGTTCAGAAAATCGAATTTTTTTTTTTTTTTTTTTTTTTTTTTTTTTTTTTTTTTTGCTTAAGGGCAATTCTACGAAACTGGAGACATCACACACGAAAAAAAATTTGAATGAACCAATAGTTTTTTGATTTCATATGATGTAAAAAAGAATGAATTTTTATAAAATAACCCTAAAAAGGCTATAAACTTATTTCTTGTAAGTTTTATAGGTAAGTTTTGACAACACCATTTTGCGCGCATGTTTTCTTGTTTTCGAGCTATTGAAAGTTCATCAGTTTTTTTACTTATGAAATTAACTGGTATGTCTACAGTTTTATTTTTTATTGAAATTTAGTTTATGAATGAAGAGATTACGCCAACAAAGAAGCTTCAAACTGTTATAATTATTTTATAAACAATTTTTATAAATTAGTCCTCACATTCATGTAACGTCAGTCACAAAATAGTGTAAAAGTTTGTTTTACTTAAACAAAACTAAACCCAAGATTACAACAAGTCATATTCTCTTCATTTAGGATAATATCTTTAATATTCTTTACTTAAATATTTAAAAGTAGTTGAATTAATATATTTAAAACTTGCTTAAAATGTGTAACACCAGTCACAGTAACATCAGTCACATTTCTCTTTTCACTAAGATGCTTTAAATAAACTATACAAATGGCACAAACTGCTGCAAAAAGACAACATATTAGGTGAGAGAAATTTAAAATGACGGAAAATATGAAGATTAGTAAATCAAAAACAGTGTATGATAAAACGAACAGAGAAAAAATAAATTTTTGTAAAGTGATTATTTAGCTAAGTTCAAAGTAAGTTTAGAATCAAGTTTAAAAAAAAAAATTAGGTAAAGAAATACAAGAAAATTTAGAACACAAAAGAGCCCGGTTTTAAATAGCACCTGCCCTTTTTTTCTTTTTTAATTGAAACTGGACAAACACGCACTCCTAACTCTCCGTGTATGGCAGTTAAATTAAAGTGTTTGTCAATGAAAACAGAACATGGTTAAGTAATTTTGGACCCTATATGATCTTAGGAGACGTGCACCAGGTTGGAAAGATATCAAAACTGCTTGGAAAAATGATAATTCTGAAGAGATAAGACGCTAAAAAACTTCTGCAATACTCCTAGAAGCAGATGAATTTATTTGTGAAGCAATGTATAGAAATGAGAAAGCAAATTTGCGGAAGTGAAACATATGTTTTTGATGTAGCAAATTACAGTACAATATTTTCCTGTGAAATTACCACAAAAGCTTCATCCTACACCAGATTTAGAAATAGCCACATTATTTTCCTAAAGATTCGGAGAACTTCAATATTAGTGAAGAAAATCCAAATCACGATCGATTGTATGTATATCTTTTTTTGTGCAAAAAAGTTTTTACATACTACACTTCAAGAAATGTGAAAATATTTTAGCTTTTCCCCCGAATTTGAAGCTACATTATTAATAGTTATATTTGAGTAATATTTTTTTAATAAATCAGAAGCTGGAGCAGGTAATTAGCAGCAACTTTTTTGGCAGTGATTTTCTGAATCACCAAAAGTTCAAAACAGTTTTTTGAAGTATAATTTAGCAAAATGTGTTCCGAAATTGAAGGCTGCAGCAGAGGAGAGAGGATTCTTGTGGAACATGATGGTCAATTCTATTTTCTATGAGGTGAAGTTAGTGCCATTCAAAAATATAAGTAGCCAGTTAATGTCAAGTTTTGAGCAGTAAAATATTTATAAATGGCCTAACAATGTGAATGAAATTTATTATTCGAAAGAAAAAGTAATTAAAAAAATTAGCCCTCCCCAGAAGAAGTTATTTCAAGAGGACAATTCATTAAAAATTAATATGTAAAACTTATTAGTGTAATTAAGATTTTGTTGCCATTCTTTATTTCTTATGATTTAACTTCAATTTTGGGCAAAATATATGCTTTGTTAATAATTAGAAAGATATGATTTATTATTGCAATGTTTTGTTATGGTTATGTCAGTCACGAAATCTTTGTTACATCAGTCACACCTATTAAATATTTTCTGTGCTATCAGTTTTTCAGTTTATTCCATCAAGAAAAGTATTTTCATAAAGTCTGAAATCTCTATTTTTATGGGAATTTTATTTTTTATGTTTCACGCTATTAGTTTGAAGAGGATTTCAAATTGAAAAAAAGTCCATTTTAGTGATGTCGCTTTTGTGTAACATCAGTCACATATGTATGATTCCCCATAATTTCTGAAAAAAAAAAATTCTCATACCTAATGAACTATGAAAAGACTTTTAGTATACTCTGTAATTACATTTTAGTTCAAATTCAGGGGGTAAAAATTAATTTCAAGTCAGTACTGAATTTTTAATTTAAAAATAGCGTCAAACTGTAACGTCAGTCACCGTGGAATCACCCTTGACTTGAAAGTACAATGTCTTGAGAATATACTGTGAAAATTTCGGACAGAAATTCGAAATATTTCGGGAGTTAGAACGAGTGTCCTAATAGAGCGCCTCAGAGTCTAACCTTTAAAATAGTAGTCTAGTAACTTGGATTCAAAAAAATCGATTTTTTTTTTTTTTTTTGCTTAATTTGAAAGTACAATGTCTTAAGAATATACTGTAAAAAAATTCAGACAGAAATTCGAAATATTTCGGGAGTTACAATGAGTTTCCTAGAGCGCCTCGGAGTTTGTTGTTAAACTTTAAACGCGTTTTCCTCAAAACATTGTTTTTCTGCTCGGCCCGGGTCCTAACTTTTTTTCTACTAAACCAATTGCTTTCAAATTTTAACAGGCTGTTCTACACACTCATAGCTCTCGTCGGAACTAATAGTCCAGGCTAGAAGACCATATACCTAAAATTTTTATATATATGACATTTTTTGGTGGTTTCTATATGAATTTGACCTGCTGATTCCGAATCCGTTGACTGCCAGACGCTAAACCTTGAGCATTTTTGTCAAAATGGCGAAATCCAATATGGCTGCTATAAAAGGTATGAAGCAAATTAATGGAAACAAACGTGCAATGAAACATATTTTACACGTAAAAATGATTGTACTCTTTAGTCAAAATACAATTCTATTGAAAATAAATATTTATAAAAAGTTCTCGAATGAAAATTTTTACCAAATGGTCAAATTCAAGATGTCAGCCTAAAAAGTTGCAAGTTTTGATTTTCAGGTATTAATCATTTTTTAAACCGTAATGGACATGAAAATGGAATGTTTCAACAAAGATAAATGTTTAAAATGATATGCAGGGATCATAAAAAATGAGATTTAGCCTAACAATAACACTAAAAATATTTAGAAACATTCCAAATTTAAGTTTCGGGATTTTGCCGGTTTAAACCAATTTCCTTGAAGAAACAAGTTTCTTTTACGAAAGAGCTTCCTATATTGATACAAGTTGCATAAACGCGGACTTCTCGCTGTTGTGAAAGGTATTTTTAGCTACCAGTTGGAAGGTATATCCAACGTGTTTGTTTAGTGTTTCGCCTTCAGCTCGATTACGGATTGTCCAGATTGACTTCACCCAAATAAGGGTATGTGTAATCTTTCTAATTGTAGCTTTGCAAAAATCAAGATTTTGCATTATTTCATGACGTCATCGAGCGATCGCTTAAGGGACCGTATGCGAAATCCTTCAAAATCTTGATTTTTCAAAACGTCATAACTCGGTCAATTTTTGTCGTAGAAGAGTGATTTTTTTTTTTTTTTTTAGTTTTAAACGTTACAGTTTCAAGAATGTTTTACTAAATATGATTGATAGGACTGGGGGGCTGTATAAAAATTTACATTTCGTAACTCTTTCAAAATTTGATTTTTTGAAAAACATTGAATAGACCCAAAATTCCTTTCATAATTTGGAGATTTTTTCTCAAATAAACTATATGCTTATCTCTAACGGTTTAGAAATTAGCTATTGATCCACGATTAGAGTGGACACCCTGTATACGTAAGATAAAAGCAAATAAGAAAGAAAGAAAGAGTCAGGCAGAGTTTTTTTTTTCCTTTCCTTCGGGTTATGCTGTTTGTTGGCTACGCGGCAAAAGAGAATCGTTACACAGGGATAAATATCGGTTAGAACGTTTGGTAAATAGTGTGTGGGAAAATCTTAGAACTATGATTAAATGCATGTACTTACGTAAGAATTCGAAGATTAAAATGAAGAATTAATCCATTTTTGTAATAAACTCAAGGTGAAATCCAAGACTGAAAACACTGCAGCGATAATTCTGTCGTGTCAACTTAAACAAGATGTCCGCCCTTCAAATGGTGATGATGATGATGAGAGCTTGGAGTCGCAATGCGCAGACGCAAGCTACCAGGGGTGCCTTTCAGGCGTCTCACTGAGCATGTGCTAGCCTAAAGGGTGCCGATAGCGCTGCAGACGAAGCTTAAAACACCCTCTGAGAGGCCTTTTGGTGCAGAAAGAGCATTTCAAATTCGCTATGGCACCCCATGGCACCTTGCTTTCGCCCAGCTTTCTTATTGGCACCCCTGCGGCCCCCGTAGTTTTAACAGTGTAGAGTGGTAAAGAAGTTGGACAATTAAGTTTACTTGAAGAGGTAGGCGGCTCCGAAATTGACTAAAAAGCACAAAGAAAAGAGATGGAAATATGCACAGGAAGTCATGTCCTGGAAACAAGATCGGCATCGAGTGATATTCAGTGATGATTAGAAATTCAACCTAGATAGTCCAGAGGACTGGTAATATTACTGGAACGATCTGCGTAACGATAGACAGATATTCTCTCTGAAGCAAGCTGGTGGTGGTTCCGTTATCATATGGGCCGGATTCGGAGGTGCAGGAGAAACCAATATAGCATTTGTAGACATTCGCTTGGATGCTGTTGGCAATCAACAGCTGCTTGAGCAATATTTTCTTCTACAATCAGAGCACATTGGGGGGGCCCATTCTTCATCTTCCAACGGTGTGTTCCTGTGTACACTGCAAAGTACTTTCGAATGTTTTATGGATGCTGGTATACATTTGTCAATTGGACACTTTGTTGCCCCAACCTAAATACGGTAAAAAACATGTGGGGTATACTCGCAAGACCGGTGTTTGCAGTCGGAGGACTTGAAAACAGATATCTCCTCCGAATGGTCAAAAATTGACACAAATTGTTTGCAAATACTTGTAGAAAAAATGCCGAATAGGTTGTATGAGCTGATTCAGAAAAAAGGTAGCAAAATTTCTTATTAATTCAACAGTAACTTGATGCTTGGTTCGATGGACCTATCTTTTTGAAACAGCTGTTTCATGTAATTTTTGATTTCCTTATTATTCCTATTATGTGTATATTATTCATGTATTATTTCTCATTGAATGAAGAAATGTAGTTTATAAAATAACACTTTGTACACAATAAAACCTCTTTTATCGGCATAACTTTCGTTTTTACTGGTGGACCTATCATTTCGACAAGCACTGTACTTGCGTCTTTGAAACTTCAATTTCGAAAATTTGCTGAGAAGAGGGATCGCTTTTTCTGTTTAAAAAAAGTGTGCCCTAAGGTCAATAATTATTGCGTATAATCGCATTTAAAAAATTTCAATTTCGAAATTTTTCTCGGAAGTCACCCCCCCCCCCCCACCCCCCAACCGAATTTTCCACGCAGCAAACATCACCAGAAACCGTCTGAAACTGCATTTTCAGGACTAATATTTCAAAAAAAAAAGAGAGAATTCCCCGGACCCCTAATGAGATGAGGAAAGTTTTTCCGAGTGCCCCCCCAAAAATATTTTCTGGCTGCGCCACTGGGTCCTAGCTTAGGGCCTCGGCGTGGTCGGAGTTAAGAGAGGGCTGCTGAAGGAGGCTAAGCCCCCCTTGATTACCGTAAAATGGGGTGTATAGGAACAGCGGGGTGATTTGGAACAAAACTTCCTGAGCATACAAAGAAATTCTTCATAAATAGACTGTCGGGTGTTTTTGACAGTTGAATTCTTTTTAGAAAACTAATATTATAAGAAGTAGGCCAAAAAAATTTTGTCATTCTGGCAACACTATTTGTTTCTGTGCAATGCTGCAAATGGGACACTAAAAAACATCAAGTTTTCATGGTCTGCAAAACTTTTAAGTACAGACCTCTTTATATTTCAAATCTAAGAAGAGTATTTTTTAATTATGCATATATCTGAGCAACATAGTACCACATTAGAAGAGATAATATATTTAATTATGGCATAAAAATGAAACATTCTTCATAGGATAAGGATTTGCGAGGTGAATCGGAACCTTTGTCCTGTTGTTAAAATGCAAACTTATTTAAAGGAAACTGTTTGAAAAATCAAGATTCTAACCCCAATTCTTCTAGTCAAGACAAGGACAAAGATTTTAAACATTTTATCCCTTCTCGTGAGCAACAAGACCTTAGAAAGACAAAAAGATTTAGAAAGATTTTTGCTCCATTAAACTTCTTTTTTCTTAATATATATGGGGAAAATCATACAGACCTTATGTGGCAAAAGTCCAGCACACAGGCAGTGATGGATAAGTGGAAAAACCTTACAAGACAATCTCCAAAATCCAGAGATTTCAAGAAACTAAACAAGAGGCAGCATTCATCCCAGAAGATGTTATGAAAAAACTTAAGCCAATCCACAACTGCTAGTTTTAAGGGCGAGTACATATTTGTGGACGACATGAGTGACCTCAATTTATGTTAGATCTTCGTATTTCAATTCAAAAGCCCTCACTTTCCACACTACAAAGGTAATGATCGAGGAAAAATGTTTTTTTACTTAGTGAATTGATTTACACTGCTGACCACCCAAATTATGACATCAAAAAAAAAAAGAAACTAGAGATATACCGACAAAATATATTTTGTAGATAATATGTTGACCAAATATTAAGTGATTAAATTTATAGACTTCTGTGAAGTGTCGTTTCTGCCAAAATCAGAAGCCAGAGTAGCCGCCATTGTTGCAGATCACCGCTGCCACACACCTCAGCATTGATTCAAAGAGACTTTGGATGTGTTCTTGGGGTACAGCAGACCAAGCAGCTTCCACATGTTTCCAAAGTTGATCTATTGTCGCCGCTGGGGATGTGATCTAGGTCAATCGCTGAGCAACCATGAATCACACGTTTTTTTTTTTTATCGGCGAAACATCCGGAGAGCGAGCCGGCCAGGGAAGCAACTCAATCCGGGCGATTTATGAAGAACCCTTGGACAATGCTTGCGACGTGTGATCGTGCATTATGATGCTGAAATATGGCTGTGGGTAAGCCCTGAAGGTTAGGAAGGACAACCGACTCCAACACCTCAGAGATATTGCTCTGGCTGCTTAAAGTACCGTAAATGCGTACTAGAGGAGTGCGAGAGTGATATCCAATACCACCCTATACCATAATACCCGGTACAGGACCAGTGTGGTGTTGCATAACTCAGCTGTTTAGCATCCTTTCACCACGGTGTCTTCAGACTTGAATCCGACCATCGTGGTGTTGCAGACAGAAGCGTGACTCGTGGGTAAAGACAATTTCATTCCTTTCTACCGTCTACATCCTTCTTTTCTCGCACCATTGGCGGTGGAGACGTCTGTGGTTCTGCGTCAAGAGTAGATAAAGCAATGGACGTCTTCCACACGGACCACTCTGATGTAAACGGCGTCGAATGGTACGTGCAGACATTGGATGATGCGTTACAGACGGAAAATGTGCTGTGCTATGGTTCGTAATGTGACTGAGCGATCCGTCACTCAGGCACGTAGCTAGAACTTTGAGAAAGGGGGGGGGGGTCCAAGACTTGATAGAAAATTTATTGATCAGCTGGATAATATTAATTAGTCGAATACTTTTAATTATATATATATATATATATATATATATCGCTTAAACTCGGAATTAAAGCTATCAAAACAATATTTTGCATTAAAATTAAGTGTTTTCCTAAGTTTTGGCGAGAGAATACAATTGGTATTTAATAATGAAAAATAATAATAATAATTAGAAGCTGTGTGTCCAACTTCCTTTGCTACTTGTATTAAAGACTAACTTTTCGAGTCAAGTCATACAGCATGTGGCCAGAACACTCATTGATGTTTTACAATGGTGATAACCTAGCGTGATTTAGCAAAAAACGGTTCAAGGATTAATATTAGTTAAAATTAATAATTTTGATGCTCTTTATAAATAATAATTACAGTTATTTTTTTTGTTGTTGTTGTTGTTTGTTTGATTAAAAGGATAGAACGTTAAAAAAAAAAAACAGCGAGTGGACTTCGCTGCTTAATAACACATTAAAAAAAAAATCTTAAATCCGGGAAGGGGGTGGTCCGGACCCACTGGACCACCCCCTTGGCTACGTCCCTGCGTCACTACCTTGCGCACAATGTGCCTGTCATCACATGAAGTGGTGCACCGAGGTGGATGTCGCTCAAACTCGGATACCTGTTCAAAAAAGTACCGGCGTTTCCTACGATGTATAATTAATCTTTTTTTTTTTGAAAAAACCACAAGAAAAACACAATGGGCGAACTTAAAATCGCCTAAATCTCCAAGTCTTAAATACCTATCAAGGTGGCGCCACAAGCGCGCGTAATGTGTTCTTGCACTTAAATTCTAATCATTTGCATATCTCACCTTCGATAATACATGTTGTAAATTTCATATAATTTGCACGCTTCCTTCATGGTGTTGCATTTACGGTGACCAGCAGTGTATTTAACCAAAATAAAAGCTAAAAATTCCAAAAGCAAGCTAAAAGTTTCAACTTTTTTTCATTGTGTTTCATAAGAGTGGAATTTTTAATCGTAAGTAATATCTATGCTAGATAGCCTGATTGACTCTGTGGCCATATTCCGCATTTTTTAGAGCTCATTTAATGAGTAATGTTGAAATACAATAACATAACCAAATTACCAAAAAAAGCTACTAATAAAGTCTCACAATGGGCAGAGGAAAATGGCTTTTCTTTCGCCCCGCAAAAAACTTTCTGCATACATTTTTGCCGTAAAAGGTGTCTCCATCCTGACCCAAATCGAATTATTAATAACCAACCAATATCTAAAAAATCAAGAAAAATTCCTTGATCTCACACTTGACAACAAACTTAAATTTTTGCCGCGCATTCAAGAGTTACGAAAAAAATGTTTATTGATATTAAATATCCTTAAAGTCCTAGCAAATATTTCTTGGGTCGTTGATATAGAGTCCTTTTAAGAATCTACAGGGCTCTGATACGCTCAAAAATTGATTATGGATGTCAAGTTTATGGCTCCGCTGCAAAAAGCTATCTCAAGATCCTGGATTCAATACATAATCCGGCATTGCGGATCTGCACAGGGGCCTTCAGAACCTCGCCTATCAGCAGTCTACATATTCTGACTCATGAACCTTCTCTAAGCAATAGACCCCTTAAACTCTCCTTAAATTTTTATTTCAAAATTAAACTTTGTACAAATCATCCGTTGCATGTGTAGGGGAGAGGGGACACGTGAACAAAAATGCCATTTTTGTAATTTTTCATTATTAATTTGAGACATAAACGAAACAAGTGCTATAGATGATAAATCAAACATTTGCTAATATTTTCATGCAGTTACCTATATTCTTCAACAGTGAATTCCAGCCAAAAAAATAAGTCAAAAATATATTAAATTTTGTTCATATCTGCCCCAGTAGGGGGGGGCAGTTGTAAACACACCTGGGGCACAAGTAAACACGGAGGTGGACTCCCTTTTCACCTTTTCCTGTTTTGCCGTCAGAACTAAACAATAGAGTACACCTGCCCGTTTACAATGGAGAAGCAGATGTCAGGTAGACCCAGTGTGCGGCTACCGAGAGGAAGGATATAAGAACGTATTTGTACTTATAAGCAATGACAAACTTAAGAATACTTATGCTTTTGTTTATGATCATCTTCAATACATTCTTTTTCTCTTCCTTTTTTTTTCAAAACTTTTGAATCCTTTCAACTTTTGTCATTGTAATTCAACTTATTTCTGATTGGGCAAAGATATTTGTTTTAACTTTTTTTTTCAATTTTGGTTCTTTTTTTCTCTCTTTTTCCTTGTTCCTTTTTTATTGATATAATTTTAATTTATTTCGTTAATTGTTATTTTTTGCTTCAGTAGTGCTCCCATAACTCTAATAAGTGCGTTTTGCATAACTTCTTTTCCTTGCTTTTATACTCTTTTTTTTTTTTTTGCAAAGAGTGGTCTATGTCTTCCTATATTGGATATTAAGCTGGGTCACTACGGTCAAAGGCAGTGTTCCTAACTGTTATTGCAAGTTTTACCCATGAAAATAACTTAGTTAACTATGCAACCTTTCAGCAATTTCACAGATTTAATATTTGTAATCCCTTTCCTCTTCTCTCTCGCTCTTATTCCTTGCTGATTAATGTCAATGTCAGCGATTTGTGGAAGCACAAGCCATTTTTATTTTGATCGACTGTAAAATTTTTAAGAAGTTTTTGTTTGCCTCGTTTTTCCTCACATATTTTTGGTTTCAACTACTTCATAAAAGGCGTCAAAATGCAGAATTTTAAATGACTATTTTTTAAAAAATTTCACGGAGGGAAACCCCCCGGACCACCAGAAATTAGGGAAAATCAACACTCTACACCATACTCAGAAGAGGTCATTGCATCGCTCCTCTAATATCCATACCACTACAAGGTCCGTCCATAGAAGAACAAGAAAATACAGCAAGAGATACAAAGAACGAGAAAAAACAGGGGGTACTTAATCCGAGAAAAAGACACACAAAATGAAAAGGTCCTGTTCTGCTGCCGAAAATGTAGTCGAGATGAAGGGCAGTATACTTGTAATAGCTCAGGGCTCCGTCAATTCCAGGCCCGTCATTTTAAATTTTTTCAGGGGGGGGGGGGGTCAAAGGGTGCAAAAACAAGGTAATTTCATCGGAAAACAACAAAAATCACGCCTACCTGTATGTAAATACATTGATTTCTTAACCCCCTGACCCCCCTAAATGACGGCCCTGGTTTAATTCTAAATCCGACCCTCTGGTAGTAACTAGCAGCTGAGGGAGAAAACAAGAAAAAAGAAGAAGCAATTGTATGTACAATTCATTGGAATAGTAAGAGTGAATATTTCTCTTACGAGAAATCTGAAGTGAACAATCTGGGGGGGGGGGGGGGGGGGTCAAAATCCATCAGCACTTCTGAAATTTTTGACCTTTGTCCCCCCCCCCCCCCTTAAAACTTTTGGTCACGCTACGCCTATGCTGAGGCCCATCGTAACTTTTAAGGGATATTTTTCTTTCCTTAATAAAAAAATTATTTTTTACATAATATTTTTTTTATTATTTTTCCTGTCCATTAAACACTGTTTGCAACCCGTGTACAAAATATCTTTGGGAAAAAAAATGTCAGGCATTAATGTGTTAAAGAAGTATTAATTCATTAATAATAGTAATGATAATAATAATTATAATAGTCATTGCAACAATTTACAAGACATCTATTTAGTATGCAACTTTTAAAATAATCAATATATTTTTCCATTTTTTGCCGGAAGCATAGATAGGGGAGACCGGGGCTATTTGGCATAAAGGGTGCGTTGGCACTTTGCCTTTATTTTCTAACTAACAGTACCCGCACGGCGATGCCCGTGCGAAAAATGTAAAGAAAGTCAACTGAATAAATTTAAATTCACTCCACCCTCTTAAGTAAAATTATTATATTCTTTAATTCAAATGTGCACCACGACCTTTTAAAATATATTGATGACACTTTTAATGCCATTTCAGTTTGTAGTGCTCAATGCGAGGATTATTTTAGTTTTAAAGACTGTTTTCTTCTTTTCGTGTGTGTGTGACGAACTTATTTATTTTTAGCGAAATTTTTACGTTCCAATGGAACTTTTGACACAACTGTAGAGCCAAGATTACAATAACATGATTTTTTTTTGAAAAGATTACATCAATCTCGCATAAAATACTCAAATATTTTGAAGATGGAATGATCAATGCATAGTATTTCTGAGCGCATAACTTCAAAAAATTAAAAAGTATTAACAAGGTGCCTTCTTTTAAAAATATTTTCTCTTATGTTTGAATAAAAATTAAGTTCTTCCGAAAGTTCTTTTTTTCCTTTCTGAATTTGAAACATTCGTGGTTCCTTAAAAAAAAAATCCTGTATTGTTACTGATTTCCTCTATTTTCATATATATTTACGTTATGGTGTTCATAGTGATCAACACTTTCAGAAATGCTCTCTCAAAATTAAGGAATTTTCTTTGTTTTTGATGAAATCACTTCCAAGAATATACCCCGAGCGAACATTTCGTAATTTTTTGGGGATGAATTTCGTCAAATGTAGCGAAATATTTCTTTATCCTAGTATCGTCAAATTGACAATCATTTTCGTAGTTTTGACAACATTAATTTCGTCACATTAACGAAGTAAAGTCATAAAGTAAAAAAGCTAAGTTTTGAAACTAAGCTTTTAAATCTTGATATAAAATTACAAAAATCATTTCACTAAATTTTACTAACCCTCAGCACCAGTAAGTTTATACATGCAACTACTAAAATGCACAATTGGTTTACATCATGAAATAACTAGCTGTTAAGTTTGGACTCAGATTAAAATAAAAATAGCAGTAACAAAAATAAAAATTCTTACCTCTTAAATAAAAATTTTCAATTTTTGTTGCTCAAAAAAGGCAACAATAAAGCGAGTAGATTTTAAAATATACTAACACGCCCTTTTGTTGCCCATTTTGATTCTATCCATTGCGATAAACGAAGTCTTCTTAAAAATGTTGAGCTAGGAAATGCTGGATACCGAATAACACATGAAAAGATCCAAATTATTTTTCCAGTCAATTTGAATAACTACGCAGAATCCTGGAATAATTCTTCTTCGAATGCTATAACAATAGTCAACGCTCTTCGACGAAGCATTTCCAAATTGAAACAAAATGACACACATAATAACGTCCTGAGGAATACGATTAAATAACATTCGACTGTGATGTTTTTTGTAAAGTAGCTATCCAAATGACGAGACACAGATGTCCTCTTTTCGTTTCTGCGCACGCGCCAAGTCTCTTCAGACTATCTCTAACTCTCTCGTTCGGTTATATTTCAACCACAAAACCGGGTAAATTCCGTTTTTTGTTTCTCCAACTTGGTAATTCACGGAATAGTTCCGTTTTTTCAAGGAAAAGTTCTGTTTTGAAACGAAAACGGAAATTTACTGTTAAAATCAGTAAAAATCTTCCTGAAAATTCAGGTTTTTTTTAACAGTGTAGCGTGCGTTAGAAGCATATGGAATTATTTGTGTTTTTCTTTCTGGTGAGTAAATTTTTTCCCGATTTGCTTTTCGATTTTTAGTACCCTTAATTTTTTTTTTCAAGTTATCCAAGTTTATAGTGGATACAGTGACTAAGTAGCCTGAGGATTAATGGATTACAGTTACTGGATTCCCAGTCGTTTGTATTCGGGTCAGGGCCACCATGTTATCCAGAAAATACTTTGGGGCTAGTTGGCATTTTCAGCTCGATGTATATTGGCATAGGCCAGCGATCTATGCCAACTTATCCACCCTTGATGTTGGCGTGACATCGCCATATTTATAGATACCAACACAGACCTAACTGATGTCCCTTCTACTAGTACGGGTAATGCTGGTGTTTGAAATGTTCCTACTCCATTTTAGGGGTAGTACTAGTGTTAAAAATATCCCAATTGCTAACGTCGAAAGGCGTGAACCTTCAATCCCCAAATGAGTGCAAGCCACTCCTCCGAAACATGTCGACTTGTGACCCCTAAAGACGTTCAGCCTTTTCCAAAAGCAGGGCCATGAAAACGGACAATCAGGGGAAAAAACAGGAGGTACTGTACAACCCAAACCGGCACTCCAGTTGAAAATGAAGTGGCAAAAAAACAGGTGAGAAAATAAAATAAAAACACTTTACGTTGATGGGATAAAGAAAGAAAACAAAAACAATGACTACGAAATTAAAGAATAATCATAAAGAAACTTTCAAAGAAGGAAGATATTAGTAGCAATGAAACTGATGAGCCTTTCTCTGATGCTATACCATATGTTGATATAGTGAGGATGACTATGATTTCTTGTTTCCTCAGTACAGTGATGAGAATAAAGATGAGCCATTAATTTTCTCAAGGGGAAGTAAAATATTTGGGATACGTAGTAGGTCATGGGATACTCGCTCCTGCGGGGGCCAAAGTTCAAAGCATCTTAGCTTTCCCCACTCCGAAAACAAAAACCCCGAAATCTTTGCTCCATTTGCGTCTCCCCCTTACGGACGAGCTAAAAGGGAAGGCCTAAAAAAAGGGGGGGGGACATAAGGCGGGGAAATTACGAAAGATATGCTGACAGTCTCAGCAGAAATCCAGTCGATGAGTAAAGTTTTTGTTTTCTTTTGTTTAATTATGTTAAATGCTCTGTACTCTTTCAATGTGTGATTTAATATTATGTTCACAATCAGCATAAATGTTGGAGGTAGTTTAATTTTTTATTTTGGTTATTTGAAAATTAATTACTTTATAATTTATGCAATACTTCTTATGTCATTGTAGGACGTTCCCTTATTAAGTTTTGTATTGGTTTTTGTTACTGTTAAAAGTAAAATTTTCAATTGCGTAATTGTAATTTTATAAGTTTTTATTGAATCAATTACAACTCAAGATTTAGTTTGGTACTGATGACAAAAGTTCTGTTTTTAAGCTATGGTGAATCTCACTTATTGTATATGCACTGTGACAAGTGTTTAGCTATAACTTTTCGCTTGATCGAAAAGTTCTTCTAAGGGGGAAGGAGCTGTACTGGTGCGCCATTTTCACAAGTCTGTTTTGTGTAAACATCGCCTGTTGCGATATAGGAATTCCAAATGCTTGGACCTAACGCAGGGAAACTTTCAGACATAAACACGCTGTTTTGTGTCTATTAACATCTAAGGCGAGGAACTCTCAGGAATGCGAGCAAATAGTCAACAAGTGCTCGTTTTCCACGAAATCCAGCCATATGTTTTTTGTATACCACGGTAATATGGCAAATGGTTAACATTTGTTGCTCCCAGCAAGAAATCCTGTTTGGTGTGAAGCGACATGCAATGACACTATACCGAACATAAATTCCAGTGGAATATAAACGCTCTGATAAGAGAACGGTAATAACTTTCATCATTCTCGGATAAACACACGCGGTCTGATAAACCTAGCTATCGGGGACCCCCGAAGATACCGGGATTGGAGGTGAGAAGGGGAGAAGCGTTTTGAAGAGCGAAGAGCACGGAAGGCTCTTGTCGCGCAGCGGCCTAAATATCTAAGTTTATAATCTTTGTAAAATAGCTGTAAATAGTCTTAAAAATAAAAGATGCTAACATGTAACTTGCATCCTTTGTCTCAATCAACCAACAGTCAGAGTAGCCAAAACGTTACAACGTATTTACATTGCTTAGATACGTTTTTAACAGTTAAATTGTTCCTTTGTGTCATAAATTGATCAAATATTTCTGTCAAATATTCTGCCTCGTTTTACTAACCTTTTTCTTTTCCTGTAATTACATACCGATTTTGAAGAGCTTGTGACCTATTTGACAGCTCTTTCAACTGATTGAGTCTTTAATAAAAGTTTAAAAAGAGTGCATTCAGAAATCATATTTAAATTCCCAGCTTCCAGTAATCTTTGTAAATATTGTGTTGTTAAATTACATGCAAAAGGTGGCTTTGTAACTTCCACATCATGACACGAAATCATATCGATATATTCTGATTTTTGATTTATGTATGTAATGTATGAAAGATTTTTATCTATTTTTGGCATCTAAAGCGTTCTTACTTGTTTGCTTGTTTGTTTTCTGGATTGAGTATTGATAATACGATTTAAAATAAGTTTCTTTATATGCTCTCTCTTATGAACTAACATCGATAACAGCACATTTCTTGGGTGCAAAGCATACATTGTTTTGAACGGATGTGAATACAATTTTCTGCTTTTCCCCGGAGATATAAGTGTAACTCTTTATAATCTCACACAAATTCATAGCTAAATTAGTAACGTCTGCACTTCATCCTAAAAGAGCAAGGACACTTTTACCGCGAAAGTTACTAACTCTTTTAATTATAGTCTAAAGATTATGTTTGCTGTAGTTAACCATCTGGCTTGGGAAGGCTTTCTTGGACTTCTGTTTCATAATTTTTTTCGATATTTTCCAAGTCAAAACTATCTTTCTCAGCTCATGAAGTTACTGTTGCTCAGTAGTTAACTCATTTTTATTGTCATCATCGATCTGATTAATAACAAATTTAATAGGTTCATATTGAACTGATTTGAAAGTATAGCTGTTTAGATTCATCCAACAGGCCCAAAAATCACTTTGGTCCACTGGTAGGTCCATCTAGCTTTTGCAAAAAATGCCGCAAATTAAGTTCATTCAAATGTAATTGGAAAATATTCCATTACAGAGGTCTACCAAGTTTTTCTTCCAGTTTCCTTATAACACTTTTGTATTTTCCTGTCTTTGTAGTACATCCATCGAAACCAAAGCAAACAACTTCCTACGCAAAGAAACAATTTATTGTTCCTAACTTGTCTTCGAAATGTAAATGTGTGCTCTCATTGGTTGGAAGCAAGGGGAGTGGAGGTGGTACTCAAAGTGCGGCCACTTCCTCGTGGTGAGTCCTGGGTAATTTCAATGAGCAAGCAAAAAGTTGAGTTGTTCAAAAAAAACCAAAATGATAAAGAAAATGTTTTGAAAGAACTTCAAGAAAATCTTGAGAGGGAATATCAAATTATAAAATTTCTGCTCAATATTGGAAATATGGAAAATTTAGGAAAATTTGATAAGTTTTGGGAATAATGCGCAGACTGAAATCATAATCTAAATTGGTTAAAAAAATTCCTTGTATAATTCAAACCTTTTTCTTCCATTTAAAAACCACCTGTCATTAGATTTATCATTTGCAGTATTTTTTTAAAAAATTTTGAAAAATCTAAAAAAAATCAAAAACTTCAAACCTTTAGGCCAAATGCGCAGATTAAACACAATGTCGCAAAAGTGACATATTTTACAGAATTGTTACTTAGCCTCATTCACAGTAAATGAAAGGTACCCGTTTACGAAAATCAAAAATTTCTTTTTTTTCCCCTCCACCCTAATGTACACTAGATGTTGTAGAAAGACAGTTATAGGAACAGACATATGATCTGATACTTTGATTTCTTTTCCGTTTCGTGTGAAAATAATGGAAAAAACATTATGAAAACAAGGGAAAACAGCGCTATTTTGCTGTTTGCTGTGATCTTGGGGCGAACCATTATTTTTCTCTCTCCAAAATTGATGATTGGTACTGGAGTAAAGGATGAAATGAATCATAAGATTCATTTCAGATATTGAATGGAAGTACACTTTGAATTTCTGATCGAAAAAGAAACACTTCGTCTGAAAAAAAAAAAAAAAGGGTAAACTTAATCCTCAATTCAATCCCCTGGTGAGGCATCATATTAGTATAGTGTTAATAATATATTTGGGTGCGTGGGTGGGGGTGGGGGGTAGGGTACTTCGTCTTGTTATAAGGAAACCCATTTGCGAACTTCAAATAAGTTTACTATTCATTTTGTTTCAAAGAGTTTTTTTTTTTTTTTTTGCATTTTGAACATGTAAAAAAACAGTGGTTAATCTGGAGGGGGGGGGGGATCGAAACTTGAAAAAACTACAAGTTCATGCCAGCTCACTTCAAGCATACTCATTAGGGTGGATCGAAAAAAGCTTTTTTTTCCTGATCAATTTCTAATAGCACGGAAAACTTGCCAATGGGCATCCTAATAACGGGAAAAATAATAAAAATAATAATTAATTACTTTTGTAATCGCGCAAGAGCTCTAAAGTTTAGAAAAAAAGAGAAAATTCTGTAATTTTTAACGCTGAATTTTTTTTTTTTTCAAAAAATATTTTTTTAAATTTTTAATAGTGCGGAAAACTTGCGCATGGGCATTATAATAAAGGGAAAAATAATGAAAATAATATTTAATTACTTTTATGTAAGCGCAAGAGCTCTAAAGTTCAGAAAAAAAGAGAAAAATCTGTAATCTTTAGGGATGAGTTTTTTTCAAAAAATATTTTTTCTTATTTCTAATAGTACGGAAAACTTGTGCATGGGCTTCCTAATAACAGCAAAAATAATTTAAAAAATAATTAATTATTTTTGAAACTACGCAAAAGGTCGAAAATTATGAGAAAAAAGAGAAAAGTCTGTAATTTTTAAAAATTTATAATTATTAAAAAAATATATATATATATTTAATAGTATAAAAACTACTCTTGTAGTTATAGAAATTGGTTAAAAAAAACTTGGGGTACATTGCCGTTCGTTTGAATTTGCGTAAAAACCCTGAAATTCCTTATTATTTTTTTTTGTGGAAAAAATCATATATCGCAGCTTATTGCACATTTCAGCATATTTTTTACAGATTCTAAAATAATACTTAATCAAGTCCCACCCACACCCTACCCAATCAACCAACCAATTTGTGTGTGTTTACACCCTTTGAGTTCTGACTTCGAATCAAATTTATGCATTAAAGATCTTGATTTTAAGCTTGTCTTAATAAAACCCTCTCGGTTTTCATGCCCGCAAACTTTAGCAGCAGGTTCTGTAACTAGTTTTACACACCTCTCCACTGACTGAGTATGGAAAGGAAATTTCAAGTAATCAAATTCCGGAAATGTTTTTTCTTTCAATAGGATTGAAATATTTTCTGTAGACATATTTGACAGAAGGGGTGGAGGTGTCAGCTTACAATTTGTCCAATCAATTAGTTCAGAATAGTTAATGGCTTCAAAGTTAATTGAAGAAAGCTTGAAAGCTCTAATGTGGCCCACTACTGGCGGCTCATTTCTGGCTTTCAGTATTTTCCTGTAGCCTAACTCTCTAATGTGCTGTCTGTTATCCATTATCATCGCTAGCATGAGAATCTCTAGATGCCAGAAGAAAGAGTTTCTCTGAATGACTGGATCGTTTTTTTTTATGTTGTCCGGAAAGCGTCTGGTTGTTTGAATGATCTTTAATACGTGCTTCGGACCATCTTTCACAGTGTTGTGCACTTTAATATTGAACCAAACAGGAGCGTATGTTTTTACAATGTAATTTGCAAGGGTCTTCATTTCGCTTGTCGGACTTATTTGGGAAACATCAAGTCTGAACACCCGGTTTGCACAAGTTAACCATCTGGATTGGTTGAGGAGTCCAGGATTTTCGGCTGCTATTTCTGGATCACAGCTTCCTGTGCTGACTGCTTGAACAATGTCGAAAAGATATTTTTGATCTTTACTGAGGTCAGTTTTATTTATTTTGATGGTAACTTCAGATTGAATAGGCACAAAATCAACAACAGGATTTTTTTCACAGTAAGTCAGTTTCTAGCCAATTGGACCATGCTGAATGATGCGGGCCCAGTTGATGTCCAGTCTAAGTGCTCAAACAAATGTTTATAAGGAAGCTCATTAAAGTGTAACAAACAAATAAACCACTGCAGTGGTCGCTGACACTGAACTTCAATGCTCTGTACAGCACCATTTTTCCAACCAGTGTTTGTAGCTGTCCCATCACATCCGATGACTACTGCACTCATGTCAAAATCTTATTTTTTCATACAATCGAAAATGCTTGTGGCAATATCCTTGCCGGTTCCTGTGTTAGGTGTAACATGACCAATGTATTGGCCGCCAGGTTCACTGATAATGATCCGTGCTATTAGAAAATGTTTTTAAAATTTTTTAAATAATAACACGTGCCGCAAAGGGAGTGAAAAATTAAATAAAATAGTCAACTTCTTCAATTTTTGTTTAAAAAAATCTATTTTAATGTAAAACAAATATTTAATAGCAGTAATACCTAATTAATTACCGGAATTGCTTAAACACAAAATACTTACTCATGGTCCCTTGCAACTGTAAGCCATTATGTTCTTCTTTTTTTACTCTGCGGTGCATTTTAGGCCCTATTTTTGCTTGTGTTAATGTATCATCTTTTCTACCGTCGAAGTAGATTCCTTTCAGTTCTTTGATTTGGTGCTCTTTTTCCTTTATTGCTTTTCGAACCTTCACTTTTTCTCTTCTAATCTTATTTTTGTTAATCACTCGTGACATATCTGAATCAGAGATAATTCCAAAATCATGCAGAACTATTAGAAGCTGTTACAACTTTTGCTTAAAAAATGTTGTTTTAAGGCTTTTTGCGAGAATTCAAACGAACGGCAATTTGGCCCAAGTTTTTTAAACCCATTTCAACAAGAGTAGTTTTTATAGTATTAAAAATAAAATAAATCATTTTTAAAAATAATTATATATTTTTAAAAATTACAGATTTTTCTCCTTTTTTCTGAACTTTAGAGCTCTTGCGCTTATACAAAAGTAATTAATTATCTTTTTTTATGATTTTTCCCGTTATAAGGATGCCCTTACGCAAGTTTTAGGTACTATTAGAAATTAAAAGAAATATTTTTTGAAAAAAATATTCATCTTTAAAAATTACAGAATTTTCTCTTTTTTTCTAAACTTTAGACCTCTTGCGCGATTACAAAAGTAATTAATTATTTTTTTTATTATTTTTCCCGTTATTAGGATGCCCATGGGCAAGTTTTCCGTGCTATTAGAAATTGATCAGAAAAAAAAAGCTTTTCTCGAGCCACCCTAATACTCATGCTTATTCATCACTTTTTAGATCATCAAAAGCAAGAGAACTTCTTATGTAAATAAATAGAATATGAAAAATATCATTTTTTTGAATTAAATTTTAATGAAAAAATAAAAATATGATCCCATTGAGGTCCCAACTTAAAAGTTCGTACAAACAAAAGTAAAATTACACAAAAAAGTTTGAGAATTTTTTGAAAAAAAATCATTACATGTTTTCAGAGAAATTCAAATTTGAAATTTAAATTTCATTAAAAAAATATTTTTTTTAATAAAAATTAGTCGTGTTTCATATCAGATTAAACGACAACTAACGTACTTTAAAATTTCTTTTACGAAATCTTTCGATCTATGTTTGGTGCTGAGTTATAATCCATTTTATGTTCAATCATCCATGAAAAAAAGAGGGTTTTTGCAAAAATCAGTCTCATAAATACAAAAATTAAAGAGATAAAAATCTAAAAATTAGGGCTTTTGATTACCTCAAAGGGTACAATTTATGAGCCCAATTTGAAAGAAATTTAGAAATATGTGGGAAAAAACTTTGGATTGGATGACTTAACATGGAATGACCCTAAAGCCGGGTTCACACTAGCCCCGGACGAGCTAAAAACGGCCCGGAAAACGGTGGCGTCTCCTCGTTGCCATGGAGATGGTCCGGAGGAAACGGTACCGGGCACTATTCAACTAGTTGAATAATGCACGGGCCCGGGTGAAACGGATGCTTTCATTTGGCCAATCACAGTCTAGCAGGTAAAGATCGCTTCGGTAAGTAATGGAGGCCAATGTTTATCTCGTTTTTAAGGTAGGTAGTGCAAAAGTTGTTTCTTAATCATGTTTCGATATTAATTATTTTCAGTGAAAATTCAAACCTATAGAATATGAAGAAAAAGTTTGATCTAGTGTAATCGAATGTTCAAACGACAAGCACAATAAAATATGAAACGAATGTAAAACTTGTACATGTTTTGCCACTTACTTTGTTAGCATTTTTATTTTCAGAATTTCGCTCTTGCTCTATATTTTAAGTCTCGGTGGTCATTTTTCAAAAAAGACATTTTTCTGAAGTACTGAGCTATTTTTTGTATCATATGGAACCTGACAGCAATTAAATATATTGTCAACACATCATCTTCAAGCTTCTCTACATCTGAATTTATATAATACCGAATATATTATATATGTATATTTTAGAAGGAAGATGGTGGAAAAATGAAAAAAAGGGAACAGTTCCCGATGGCTACTCTTTTCGATTGACTAGAGTTTCTTCTAGCTTTAGATTAGATTAGCTTTCAGGACTCCCTTAAAAGAAGACAATGGTATAAATGCATTCAGGTAAGCTGCTGTACATTTATTTACATTCGATGTAGTAAGTTTCCCATCCCGTCATATTTTGAATTTAAATGTGTTAAAATTCTAAAGATAAAAGTTCTTGCTCTTTTATAGCTTTATGAACATTGAATGTTTCTTATTATCTTTGTTTTTCACTACTTGTGATTAACAAGAAGTAAGGTTAGAGAGTTCCTGACTTGAGTTCAGCAATGAACTTCAAATGGTTGGTGACAAAATGTAACAAACAGAATCCTGGTAGTCAAAATAGCAAGATTTGTTTCATTTTATGAGAAAGACAGCAGTCTGTTTCTTCATTGTGAGAGAAAATCCCAAAATTTTTAAAGAAAAAAATCTTGAATTTTTGCTAACAAAGTGTTAAGTGTTTTACCATATTTTCCGAGAGGTAATCCAAGGTACCGTGTACATGCAGTTTTTAGTTTCGCATCTTGTTTTTAAGTATTTCCCAGTGTCAAATCTGTGCAAAAACTGCTGAAAAAAATTCAACGATTTTGAGAACATTTTTTGTTTCCATAATGTTTTTCTGTAAGATGAAATCGAGAAAAAATTCATTGTCCCCCTCCCGCTTTGCAAAATTGTGAAATGACTTGACTGCATGTAATGATTTTACGTATGTATGACAAAATTTGTTGAAGTTGTTTGTTAAGAAATTTGATAACAACTAAATTCTTTCTCTGAATTTCCTTTTTATGTCGTAATGAGTGAGCGCATATTACATGTGCATGTTGTCAAATTATGAGAGGATATTGGCAAAAAAAAAGCAGATTTGATAGTGCAACTTTTTCTCGTGTATCACAAGATTTTCTGTTTTTTTCTTTGGTGGCAGGAATTTATTAGCAAAAAAAAAAAAGAATTATGTCCCACAATTTGTGAACTAATATTTAAAATGGACATAATTAAATATTTACTTAATACTTTTAATAGTATAATGGAAAAAGGAATTAGATGAGGATACCATTGCCTCAAGTAGGCAATGGCATAGTTAAGAAAAAAAGGGGAAGGGCAGTGGTGATAAGGCTAGTTTTAGCTCTTTTTTATTGTCAAAAAAGGAAAGTATCTGGGTTTCGAAGGAGGATGGTTCCCTAAATCCCCTCTCCCCCTACATTTGATCCCTGACAGTAAATGTCAAAAAAAAAAAAGAAATATTTCTTTAGAAAGTTGCTTTTTTTTTTCAATTTAAATTTCAGCACATGAATAACAAATTAAAAGTCTTTTATAAGAGGGTACGGAATGTGTTATCTGAAACTCTCTTAAACTCTAGGGGGAAAACTTGATCTGTTGTATATTGTCTACATATGTGTGATGAGTTGAAGATAAAATTCTACTTCCGTGAATTCTTTTCGTGGCCCCCAGAGTCCTGGAGGCCCTTAGCATTTGCGACATGCTAAATCTGTCGCTGTCTGATCTCCCATCGAGTGACTTCAATCTATTTCTAACTTTGAAGAAGAATCTCGGCGGAAGGCGAGTGTTGCAGTCAAACAAATTCAGAGAGAGAGGTCAATGCAATGCTGATGTCAAACAAGCTGTGAAATATTTCTTCCGCATGCGAATAGTTGAGTTTTTCCTGGATTGCTCTGCGAAGCTTGTCAAGCAGTATGACAGATGCATCAATATCTTTTGTACTTATATATAAAAATAAAGTTGTGTTTTATCTATAACTCTCATTCTATTTTTTAACTTTCAGACATAACTCTGAGTACAATCAACAGGAGAAACATATTTTCCCGACTTACTTTTGTACGAAAGCACTTTTTAGGGTTTTGGTTGCGGGGTCAGTGTTAAGCCTACAATTACTAATTCTAATTCCCAAATTACATTTATTAACCTAAACATATGAAGCATTTTCATTCATTGTTAGTTGTTGAAAGCACTGAGCAGAAATTTCTGCAATGAAAAAGATTATTTTGTGCAGTTTGTACTGAAACAGCATAGATTTTATCATTTGCAATAAAGCTGCTTTTAACAGTCGAGTCTCAATAGCTCGAAGCCCTCAAGAGCCGTCTAAAAGCTTTGAGTTATAGGAAGTTCCCGCAGCCTTCTCGAATGTTTAGGAACCCCCGCCCCCCCTCCAAAAAAAATGGAAATAAAGGAATGTTCAAGTTATCAAGACTGAACTGCATACAATTAGGTCAAAACTATACAATATAAGTCAATTGTTCGTAAAATCAAAATACTTTGCTTGGAAGAAAATTTATTATTGTTAAATCTTGCTATCTGGAGTAGTTTTCAGTAATAAATCAAATTTATATTTTATCAGAAATTAATTTTGCAATAAACTCAAATACATTTTAAAGTGGGGCAAGTGAAACTACTGTATCAAAAATCTTCGTGAGTAAAGCTTGACTATTTATTTTTGAAACCACTCTCTGTTAAAAAAAAAAAAAAAGCATTCTCTTATCCTTTAACTTCACTTTGGAGATCATCGTACCATTGGTTTTGAATCATTTACGGAAATAATTTGACGTAATTTTTGCTATTTATTTTACTGAGTCAAATGCTTGTTCTATTTGCTTGCTCTTATTAATCCTGAAATTTAAATCGTTTAATATATCTTCGGAAATGTAGAAATATTGCCATGTGTAAAACCCCATTAAGCTGCAATTTTTTGCATTAATACGAATATCATAAAAATATTATTAGTTCATGTTAGTTACAAATTGATAACGCTGTCTGCTTAAGAAGTTGATGTATAAATACAGCACCGATAGGCCGACAGTAAGCGATTTGATTGGTTACAAACTTTCTGCCCGTGACAGATTTTCTGCAGTGTGAATTGACAGCCGTTTTTCCCGGCCCGGGTGACGTCACTCCGTGTCCGGGCCGTTTTCCGTCCGTCCGGGGCTAGTGTGAACCTAGCTTATAACGCCTTTATCAGATAAAGCAGGAATATAACCTCCTGAAAGATAAAAAACAGTGAGTAACCGCCCCTAAGCAAGGGCTAAGGCAGAAACATGCAATACACAGCCAACTCGACCATTTCGATCCATTAACAGCTGTTTCGAGCTTATTCTGCTCTCATCAGCATGGAATACGAAATTAGTCGAGTTGGAAGCAAAAATACTCTTATACAGCAAAGAGAGCCAAAAAAAAAAAAAAAAAATGGTAGCTAATGTGAAATTTGCAATACCAGCGAGCGACCGCACTTAGTACGGTACAACTCCTAAATTTTTTATGCAGAGCGAAAGGTAGGCAAGGCTTTCGCTCTGCCTAAAAAAAAAAAAATTAGGAGTTGTACCGTACTAAGTGCGGTCGCTCGCTGGTATTTCTAATTTCACATTAGCTACCATTTTTTTTGGCTCTCTTTGCTATATAAGAGTATTTTTGCCTCCAACTCGACTAATTTCGTATTCCATGCTGATGAGAGCAGAATAAGCTCGAAACAGCTGTCCATGGATCGAAATGGTCGAGTTGGCTGTGTATTGCATATCTCCTGAAAGATAGTTTCCGCAAATCTAACATTTATGGAGCTTTTCATTTTCTTCCAATTTTTTAAGATATACTGAAGATCTCCCCCCCCCCCTTGATTAAAAGCTTAACACACAAATCTGCGAGCAATCGCTATCTTAGCATATTTAGGTTCTCTCACCAGATGGCGAATCGTTCCCAATACTCATTTTTCTGATAATTTCGTGGAGTGGATCGTCGCTCTGAGCCACAACCAATCATTGGTTGGACACCGGCTCGCTATTTAATCACTCAACGTCTCCATAGTAACATGAAGTAAACTTCTTTCTGCGCATGCCCTAGCAAGAGAGCATCCCAATCGTTGTTTTTAATAATATAATAGTAAAGTTCGCATTCGATCGCGATGACAACTAAATCAAACATGAACGAAGAAGAATGATTCGAATTCTCAAGTCTCACCTGCCATGGAGCGTCACCTCAAAGCTGCTAGCAAAACATAAGAACAAAATGTCTAGAACTATGATAGTGTTGCTTTGAATTTTCATTGAATGTTATTTATTTATCGTTGAAAGTTATGTCTCTGTCATCGAAATGGAGAAGGATGTTTGTAGGGACCAACACTTTTCAAATAATTCTCTTGATCATTTTATTTTATTCTCTGACTTCTATCATCATTATTTACATTCATCTTGTTTGTTTCTTTTCGGATGATAAATTGTGGTAAGTTTTTTGTTATTCTATTGAGCTTTTAAAATAGATTAGCTTTAAATTTGTGAGAGAAATGTCCTAGAATGACTGCTTATAGAGTTTCTAAACTGTTTTTTCTTGTGTAGGAAAGTGTCGGAGGAGAAGACTTCAGCGGGGGATCATTTTATCTCGTGGAATATGCATTCCATTCTAAATGCTCTTTCCAGTCAAATTATCTCCAGCGATGAAATCTCCATCGTGGGCTGGTGGATGGACCATGCCAAGTGGGAAACAGACATCAAATGCTTTCATCAGAAGTGGACCCTTTGTTCGAATGTAAAAACAATTCTTCATTACAATGATTTTTATAGTGTGACGAGACTGATGCCCGATAACTCGGTTATGTTTCAGGGGTTCAGCAGTGCTTGTAAAAGTGATGGAATTCGAGCAATCTATCAGCATGTGATATTTTCAAAAGTGCACCAAGTCCAGGGATTTGAGCTGTCCTTAACAGCAACTGCAGACCAACTGGAATCTCAGGTTAGATATATGTTGTATGACAATTTAAATAATTTAAATGTTTAATAACACAGGTCTGCGATGAAAAAATTGTTGCATATTTAACTAGTGGTTTCAACGGTATTTTCTGTGCTGATTACGGAAAAAAAAGTGAAAAAATTCCGTCACCCTCAGAAAAGTTACAAATTTCGAGTGAAATTTTCTTATTTTTAGAGTTTTCAGGTTGAATATAAGTAAGATTTTTCAATATTATAGCCTATATAAGTGTTAAAATAATGGAGTTTTCATGGTGAACATGTTATACAAAACAATGTGAGCATGTTATTTGCGGAAAAAAAGTTTTTATTTATTTATTTATTTTAATAAGACAATAAATCTAAAATGGGAAAATCCATTTCCAACTGAAAAAAGACCAGTCAGTCTGCTCCCTCCCCATTTCTCCTGTCTACTAGGGTCATTGTGAAGAATGTAGTGAGCCGTGACCAGGCGTGGATGCAGAAGCAGGGGAGGGCTCATGGAGGAAATGGCCTCTCCCTTAAACCGCAAAAAGGTAACCTAAAATTGCATTTTTTGGACTTATAGTTTGAAAATACCGCCAAATACCCCCATTTTAACACAAAGATTGCACTTAAATTGCACCTCTCCGAAAATGACTCCTTAATGAACCAGGAGCTAGATCCTTGGCTGTGACCTTGTTGCAGTCAATGACTCAGTGTAGAGCTATAGTCACTGTGGCATACAGACCAAACAGTTTTGTGCTCTTTTGAAGAAATTGCAACAAGAGAATGTGTCAGCTCTCCTAACTGTTTCTGTTATATTTGTGGGTCTTATATGGTCAAGAAGCGACAAAGGAACATTTATAATTTTGCTCAGAAGGTATATTTTACATACCTTGATGTTAAACTATGGGACCAAGATAAATATTGGGCTCCCCATATAGTGTGTTCTATGTGTTCGGAAGAACTGAGACAATGGTTTCAAGCTAAGAAGAAATCATTTTGTTTTTGAGTACCCATGATTTGGAGAGAGCCTAAAGATCACAGTGATGAGTATTAATTTTATTCTTCTTCAGTGCAAGGTTTCAATTTGAAAAACAGGAAGGAGATTTCATACCCAAGCAACATACGTTTGGCTATTCGCATTGTTCCTCATGGACCTGACTTGTCTATTCCTTCACAAAGACTTATAATAACTTTTTAACACATGTGCATTACTATTATGCTCATTTTAGCTCAGTATTTTTGTTTATTTTTCTGCTTTTACTTAACTTTAAAATAAAAAACAAGTTCAAAATTATCCGTTTTTTGTACTTTTTCTGAAAACTTCAACTTCATTTTGTAAACAAGCCTTACAGGATAGAAAAAAACCTATGCCATTTTTGAAATCAGCGAAAAAATACATAAAGATCAGTTAACTAAATTAAAACAATTTTTGAAAAGTTTATTTTTGCAGACCTGTGTAATTAGCCTCTTCCTATTCATCCCCTCAACTTGGTAGAAGTGTTTGTTCTCTAAGCTGTATGTTAAAATAGAAAAAAAACACTGAAATATTCATCAATAACTTCATAGCTAATCAAATATTTTAAAGTCATTTTTTGATAAAACTCATTAGTTCTTTCAGCTGTTACTTAAAAAACTTTCAAATACAAAAGTATTAATTGTTCTTTGAGTAGCCCCCACCATGAGAAAATGTAGTGTTTATTTTCAATAGTGAAAGCATTTGTTTTTCATTTAATTGTCCAACACATTTACATTGTACTTTTACATACTTTTCTTTGAAGCTACCTGTCATGTGTAATAGTAGCTTAATTTTGCAGCAATCTTTTAGCATCTGCTTTCAGTTTACTATATTTCTTATTCTTTCCTTGAGTAGTAAATAATAAAAAGTATATGGAGCAAAAATACAAGCCTATTTCTTAGAATAAATATGTTTTTATTAGATTCCATTGCTCCCTGTACGTTATAATACGTTATTATGAGGTAAAATACTTTTTTTGCTGAACTAGGCGTTAAAACCAGCTGTTTTTACAAATAGTTGCGATTCAGATAAAGAGCAAAAGAAAAAGTAAACTCAGCGTGAAAGAAAAGAAAAGGAAAAAACATTCCGTGCAGATTTTGGATTTTGACAGACTTCAGGTCGGATGATTTGTGACTGTAGCAAGTATATAAGGTTCCTCCCAAGATCAAGAAAAGAACTTTGAAATAAAATATAATTCGGTTCTAGTTCGCGCATAAATAATTTCCAAACTTTAAGCTAAAAAAAAATAAATAAATAAGAGGACAGAGCAGCCTTGCTGAGTGAAGCTAGCGGTTTCCGCCACTTTAATTCTTTTCACCAGTGCTGAAATGAAAAAATAGATGCTTTCAAGTGCTGCATTTATCGTGGGAATTCGGGGACAGTGTCTCGAGTGGAAACTTCAGAAGGAAACAAATTAAAGTTTAGCTCCAAGCACCATAACAAAAGGGGATTATAGCCCCGTGGCGAGACCAAATGGTCTTAAAATTCTGTTTTTAGGCCTTCAGTTATAGAAAAATTTCAAATGAGAGCACCTGATTCCCATTCTCCTCTCCAATGTCATCATGAAGATAACTAAAAATTGCATTTTTACAACTTAGAAGAACTCTTTAACCATCTATTCCCCACTAATTTGGTCAATATCTTAAAACGAAATTTAGGGATTAAAGTCCATTTATCTCCTTTTCTGAAGAAAGATATTAATTTATTGGAAAAGGTACAAAAAAGGGCTACAAGGTTAGTAAATGGATTTTCTAATTTTGACTATGATTACAGACTTAGAATGCTTAATATGTATAGTCGTGAGCAAAGGAGAGTCAGGGGGACATGATTCTGTTGTTTAAATTTATTAAAATAGATTTACAAGGTGTCATTGTTTTAAGCTGTTAAATCTCAAGCTAATCTGGAAATTGGGAAAAATTACTATTTTAGCAAGGTAGTGGGAACTTGGAGCAGTTTACCCAGGGTAGTGGGAACTTGGAACAGTTTACCCAGGGTAGTGGGAACTTGGAACAGTTTACCGGAAGAGGCGGTAAGGAACAATGGGGTAGATAGCTTTAAGAGGGCCATTGATCTTCATTCGGGTCTTTAATTTGACTAGGACCATCCCAGTTGGGGCCAGAGCCTGCTGCTGGTCGTTGCATTTGTGTTTGCATATCCGGTAGAGATCTATCCCCTCTCTTTTCACTTGTTTCTAACGTCTTCAAAGATAACTTTTTAATATGTTTTAAGAAAGATTCAGAATATCTCACCCTTTTCCATAACATCATCTAAGCTTCTTTAAAATAGCAACTTTGAACCTTCACGCCAAAAAATTTCCGGGAGAGCCCTCAAACCTTTTCCCCTCCCCTCATTACTAAACATGGACCAAATATTCATTTTCAGACCTTTAATTTTGTAAAAAAATCAAGAGATCGCGCCCTATCCCTTGACCTCCTTTCAAGGAATTATAGCATATAGTTATGTTTTTTAAAACTTCAATAGCACAAAATTTCTGTGAGGTAGCTCCCGATCGGGTGGCTGAGCCCGGGCATGTGGGCCCCCTCTAAAATTTTAACCTATATATGCCACTGGACTGTAGCATTAATTCTCAGAACAATTTCATTGGGAATGAAAAATGATCGCATAAGTTTTGTGCTAAAATATGATTAAAGTGAAAAAGCAACATAAATAAAGTACAAATTATCAAGAAAATACAACACATAGCTATTTCAAGGCTACACTTCAGTGTAAAAACTCAGCACATAACAAGAGCGCTGTGAGAGAATCATTTTCTCAGAGAACTCATCTGCTGCGGTTTTTGATACCAATATACTACCGTGCTAAGCGCAAGAGTGGTATCTGCAGTCGAGCTCAAACTGAGATATTACTCCTTAAAGTTTTGCGTCACCATGTATTTGATTCTGATGATACTTTTTCAGAATTTTTTAAAAAATATTTCCCATCCTCAAATGACCATAGAATATTATATTCAGGTAAAATATACCTCAAAGAGACACCTGGTTGCAGTAACTCAATTTTGTTTTGTTAAAAAGTGTAGATACCACTTTTGTGCTTAGCACGGTGGTATAGTCAGAAAACGAAAGCTCTGCTCAACCCCCCCCCCCCAAAAAAAAACACTGCCAGAAATGAGTTACAGCCTAGAATTTAAAAATCAACAACAAGACTGAAGACTAAGCTATTTAAGGGCATGAGCATGAAGATCCTGCCAGACAGTTCCAGGACAAATGTAGAATGCCCAAGCACAGAACTGGTTCCCAAAACACCTTTTTACCTACTCTGTCCAGTGGGGTCCTTCCAAAAATGTTTGTTATTGATATTCGTTGATAGTTATATATATATATATTTTTTTTTTTTCCCCCTTTCATTAAAAAATTGCCGTTAAAAAACTTCTCACCAAATGGTAATTTTTGAAATTGTTTAACCACTATCACCAAGAATAATACAAATTGGCAAAAGTGCCAAGGTCGTAGCCAGGGGGCAGCCGCACCCCCTAGATGAAAGCCAGTGGCAACCCAATGGGATATCACTGTGACCTCGCAATTTTTTTGAATCTTTTTTTCTTTTTATGGTTACACGTTGGTACATGTGAACAAGTTCGTATTTTATTATTCGGTAAAATTTGGAACTTTATTCGGGACATTGAAAACTCCCCACTCACAAATTTTAAGTTCATGAGCGGGGAATGCGATTTTTTCGTTGTCTTATGCGTGCCTTTTTTCCAAACTTACATTTGTTTTCCTGAGTATTCGAAGAATAAATATTTTAAGGTGAAATATTGCTGAAAAATGTCAAGAAATACGATTAGTCACTATATGAGAAAATTTGTCCTCATTCAAAGTGCAATAGTCCTTAAGTAGAGCCGCTGAGCATGGTAGCTATGGCCAAAAAGAAAAAAAGAAGGAAAAGTTTTTTTTTTCTAAATAATTTTCTGGGTATTCTTGTATTTCAAAGAAGTTAATAACTTGTCAATCCGACCCGTTATGAAGAGGGTCAGGAGAGGGCAATGCAGAAATGCTGCTATGGTGCATTTTCTTAATCAAGCTATCACCTCTTTTTAAAATAGAACATTTCAAAGGCTTTCGGGTTTGGGCTGGATAGTTTTGCAGTCTACCCTCGGTTTGTTTCACTTAGCAACCCTGATGTTAGTTGTCTGAAAAAAAAAGCATACAAGAAATTTCTTACCAGTTGCAAGATGATGGTTCAAAGCTAAGTATAATAATCAAACAGATAAAGGGTATTATTAAAATGGACATTCAGAATTTTTTTTTTCCGGTAAAGATTTCTAATATTTAATTCATTTTAAAATGTCATACTGTCATATAATTTTAAGAATATTGCTAAAATTTAGCTATGTGATATGATATATTATTACTTCCTCTTTGGTACACAGTTGCGCCATCTATGCATTGATGAGACTGAATATACTTAATTTTGAGCGCTATCTCCGTGTTTAGGAACCGCTGGTATTAATAAATTTAATCTCAATTTAATTAAGAAATTTTTCATACTTAACATAATATTACCATATTTCTATTTTTTTACAAAAGTCTTCGTAAAACAGATACTGAATGTGCTCCTTATAAATCAATAAATAAATAATAAAAAAAAATTGAAAAAATTATTTTCGCCTTCCAATACTGTTTTACTGTTTTCAAATTTCATCAGTCAATTTTTGTCACATAAGAACTTTTCGGGAAGTCACAGGAGCCTCCCATTGGGGTGCGCCTGCTTGCTCCTCCCTAATGCGAGTCCTGGCTACGCCCTTGAAGAGTGCATTTTTAGATGTTGAATTCCGAATGAAAGGCCCCACTCCCTGCCCTATTGTCTCAACATGTAGCCTAACGCTGTATTTTTAAAACTTCCACATCAAAAAAAGTTTGCAAACATCCCCAGAATAGACCTTTTTCCAAATGTCTTCCCAAATGGGTTATTTTACTCCTAGTCTCATTTGTAATCTGAAAGTCTTTGTTAATAATAAAGCAATTCTACCTCTTATAGAGCATGAGTACATAATATGTCAACTACATGTTGGTTATAGTAGCAAAAATTTTGTTGTATGTACGGAATAAACAAGTGCAAAGAAATTAACTTGATGTCAATACCATAGGCGGCTCGTACAGGGGGGCAAGGAGGGCGGTTGCCCCCCCACCCTCACTTTCAAAAGTGAAGAGGACTTTCCCCCTCACTTTTCAGAATTTAAGATTCATGATATGTTAAAAAATTATTTTTTATTCAGAAGATTGACTAATTTTATGAAAATAAAAGCTGAACATTCTAAAAAATGAACTTTTTTCATGTTATTTCAAAAGAATGAAACTGAATTGGAAGAAGTTGTCTACGGTAACTATCCGCCTTGATTTTTTGAGGCCACAAATTTCTTTAATCACTTTTAATGATTAAAGGTCTTTTAATCACTTTTATTAAAATCCAGTAATCAAACCAAATTTTGTAAAATAAAACAACAACAACAGAGGTACTTCCACCTATCCCCCCACCCCACATCTTTTTTGGCATATCAGCAGCTTATGGTCAATACTTAGAAGTATCGGTGCGATGTCCAGTGTACACTATGTTTTACGTGCTAGCTAATTGCGTAATTGTAAGCATGGGGCTGATACATTATGCAAAACTTGAGTACAGGCATATAATAAGATCAGTGGCGTAGCAAGAACAAAATTAAGACTGGGCGAATAAATTTTGCAAGGCCCCGAGTTCAGGAATTAAAGAGGAGCTCATGAACCCCCCCCCCCCCCCCCCCGCCTCCTCACAAAAACGCCTAGATTTTTCTCTTAGATTTTGCTCAAAAAAAAAAAAAAAAACCACTCTCTTACTTTTATGATGAATTGCATGTACAATTTATTTAATATTTTTTCTCAGTTTCCAGTTACCTCCTGGGCTGGATTGAGTTTTAACGGGTTCCTAAGATATTCCAGGCTTTTTTTGTAGTTGGAAAAACCTATTCAGTTGCAAAACAGAACCATTTTTCTAATGTATGCGTATTTTGCGCTGACACAACACCCCCATGGTTTTTCGCTTTATTTTCAATGCTCACGCCGTTTTTTGGATTTAACCTTGAGACGTGATGGGTATCAGACGAGTGATGCAATGACCTCTTTTTAGAGGGGTGTTGAGCAGACTATCCCCAATTTCAGCGGCTCGGCAGGAATTTTTGGTAACTGGGACTACAAAAATAGGAGGAAAAAAGAAACAAGCAAAATCTCTCAAAAGTTATTTATTCAATCAAAATAAAATGGGTTGTGGTTCCACAAATCCTTGGCATTAATTGACAAGAAGTAAGAGCGATGGAGAAGAGGGAGGATATCTGAAAAATTGCGAAAATATGATATATTTAACAAAGTTATTTTAAGAGCAAAATTAACAATTCCATGTGATCTAGCGGTAAGGAACACTGCCTGTGACCGAACTCTTTATTCAATCGAGTATGGGAAGAAATAGATCGCTCTTTCCAAAAGGAAAAAGGCAAAAAAAAAAAAAAAAAATGTAAAACGCACTTATTAAAATTCTTAAAATACAGTCAGAGCAGAAAATAGTAAACAGCGAAATAAATAAAAATTATAGCCTAAAAAAAAATATTGTATCAAAAAAATTTAGTTAAATACCTTTATTCAATTTTACGAATTGTCTGCTTGGCAAAATTTGATAAGATTCAAAGTAAGTTTTGAAGAGAAGAGAAAAGAAAAGACAAGAAAAAAAAAGTAGCGAAAACGATAAGTAAAAGCGTAAGTATATTCTCAAGTTAATCATAGCATTTAAGTAAACAGTTTATAAAATTATGAGACGAGACAAACTACGTAATTCGTAATGTAAAATAGTTTTTTGACAAGAAGAAAGTAGTACTTAACTTCATTATGCATAAGACTTTTTTAGTTATTATTTTTGCTATTGGTATTCGATTTTTTTTGGTATGCTTATGACCGAAAAATGCTCGAAAAAAACATTGAGAAAGAGAAATTTTTGAATTGTAAAGAAAGATAATTAATTCTATGCTAAAATTAACATTTTATTGTAAATATTTACATTTTACATTGAATTAAATTCCACTAAGTAAAAGGGATCGAGCATTTTTCCTTTATTTCACTCTCTCTCTTTTACAAGCCTGATTTTATGAAAATAGTATTTTCAAGTTAGAATTATTTTCTGGTGTGTAAGTAGTGACATAAAATTTTAAAATGTATGCCTTAAAAAGCATATAAATTAGTATGATTTTATGATTCCACACTCAGGGCTCGTACTTAATTTTAAAAACATAAATGAAGGTGTTTTTGAGGAATTTTGAAAGAGCAAAATACATATTTGAACTACTTTTACCATTTCAAAATTGCTATTTTCAAGTCATTTTTTTCTAACACGATCATTTTGTATATAAAATCTACATGAGTATTTTTTTATCACTATAACTAATAAACGAACTCATTTTTCACTACTGGGAGTGTGGTGGAGTAAACCAGCTTGAGAAGGAAACTTAAAATTTCTTGGCCCAAACAAATGAACCATCAGACTTAGTATTTGAAAAGATGAGGACATTAAAAGGAAAAAGAAAATTTTCTTCCAACAGATATTCAAATATAAAGTAGAAGAAGGAAGCCAAATACTATAATTTGCGTGTATCTTTCAAATGCTAGTTCTAATCAGCTACTTTTGTGAACAAGGCATTTTAAATATAACCAAAAAAAGGCTCTTTAATTGATTCTTCAGAGCCTCTATTTTCATATTATTGCGATGGTTTGATGAGACAATGCTTCCTGAATTTCAGTGCGAAGGTTCAGCCATTAGCTTTATCAATTTTAACTATTTCGGGACCCCTAAAAAGCAAGCGGCCTAGTCAGTAATCAAGCTCTCTAGACCAGGCCTTTCGGACATTTTTTTTAAAAGCAGGCCCTGAGTGTAAGAAAAAAAGATGCGTTGTTTAGTTACAGTTAGTAATTTCTAAAACCAATCCGTGTTTTCGAATTTTGTCTGTTTTGGGGGCGCTATGCCCCTAATGGCATCGATTTCAAAAATAAAAAAATCGTAACACATTGTTCCCCTGGCCGGGTGAGCGGGTCCCTGGCAAGGACGTCATTTCAAGTTTTTCCAGGGGGGCAAAGGGTAAAAACGCAATACAATTTCACCACAAAACAACAAAAACTACTCCCACTTATATGTAAATACATTGATTTCTCAAAGTCAGGGAGGGGGGGGGGCAATTACCCCCCCCCCCACCCCGCCCCCCTAAATGACGGGCCTGGTCCCAGGTGTTATTTAATTGAATGCAGATAAAGATTCAGCCAAACCTGTAAACAGTGAATAAGAGAGCGCGCCAAAAGTTCAGAAAAACTTGGATCGGACAGAAGTTCGAAGCAAGGCCCATTCTTTTTTTCTTTTCTTTTTTTTTTGAAGAGAAAAAATACTGTTTTTAATTGTATGATTCTGGAATACTTTGTAAAATTTTGTTTTGGAACACAGTTCGAATGGAGAAAAATTCGGGCAAAGTGGGGATACGAGGCCCTGTGCGGTCGCCCGATTCGCCCACCCCTTGCTACGCCCCTGAATAAGGTACTGATTGAGCTGAATTTATTAATTGTATTTGCATGTTTTCTAAAGTAGCTATCATCAAAAAAAAAAAAAAAAAAACTTTGCTTTTTATCGTGGTTATTGATTTTTCTTTTCTTCTAATCTAATTTTAACCCTTCACTTCACAAGCGGTTCGGATTATCCGAAGCTGCGGATCACTGAAGTTCGGATTTCTGAAGTTTTCCTGCAGTTTGTTTTTGATAATCCCTCCAAACCACAAAAGAACAGAAATCTGAAATTATGTGTAAAATGATCAACAGCAAAAAATGCATGAAATGCTTTGTAACAATAGATGTTTCGGAAATAAGTTACTAGAAACTAACATTGTGGCCATTCGGAGTAGCTTGTACACTTGATAAGAAATAAAATTGAAGCAATTTTCTAGGAGTTTATTAGTTTCAAGAACAGCTAAACCTAGAACAATTAAAACTGTTTAAAGCACTTCGTTTGCACTTCTCAGTCTCTGAAAATTTAATACTTATATTTATAGGACTGTTCTAATTTTGTTAGAAACATCTTTTTTTAATAAAATAAAAAAAAAAAAAACTAGATTTCCATATTTACCACATGATTTTTATATTACAAATAGTGCAAAAAATGATAAGGAATAGAAATAGTGTAAGACTTGTTTTCTGTCCGTAAATAGTAGTTTGTAGTATGTTATGTAATAGAAGTAAGATAGAAGAAATCAATAACAAAATAACTTCCAAAACACTGAATTCTGGGTTGAATAAACTGCCAGATATGAAACATGTGGGTCACAAAAAATTATCTCTAGTAGTGGTGCCTTTACAATGTCGCAATTGCGAGGGGAGCCCTTATGTTACATGACATAAGGGCCCCCAATAATAATACAACTATCGCCTGAAAAATAGTTCACATAATTCTGATCACCTCTAGGGGGCCCCAAAAATGTATTGCGGCGCTCCCCCAAACCTGTAAATTTAACTGATCTCTTTCAATGTGTTATTGAAACGTGAGAACCATATTTTACATTTTTGATGCAGGATGTAGCAAAGCCACTTTGGCATCTCTTATCTCCTTGCATTTGTTAGAAATTTTAAAATTCAAGATTCATAACTACATTTTCAAGCTTTTCAAGAATCACTATGGATTTTTTTTTTCATGTATTTTTAATTTATTAGGAAAAAATAAAAAAATTTTGGGGAGTTGGGGGCCTCCAACATAGCGGGGCCCTAAGCTGTGCCGTGTTCTACTTGTACGTAAATCCAGCCCTGCCTACATTCATTTATACCCTTTATTAAATTTATATGCCTTCCTCCCTTATTAGAATAGTTACATGAGAAAGATTTTTAAAATCTGTCCAAACCAAAGAAATTTTTTATAAAATCGTGGCGTTTAGGGAAACAGGTAATAGAATGTTGGGACAAAAAAATTCAAAATTGACATAAAGAATTGCAATTTTTGGTAATTTCAGTGAAAGGGAGGAAATTTGTCCCCTACCTTTTTTTTCCCAAAAGACAAAATTAAACTGTCTCTGAACATTGGGGATCCAGGCTCCTCTCATAAACTGTCTGAATTTAAACCTTTAAAAATGCAAAATCCGGTACGAATTTATTAGGAAAATTTTCGACATTGAAGTCTAAAAAGTTCAATATTAGGCCATCTTTAAAGACATTGACTAAATGAGGAGTGTTATCAGCTGCTCTCTCTCTCTGAAAGTTTTTCGACATTGGATTTTTAAAAAATGCAGCTTTTTTTTCAAGCATGAAGAAGGTATTATTCATCCCCTCTTGAGTCCCTCGAATCAGGCATTATGTTAAACTTTGACTAATTTTTCCCTCCTGTCGTTAGAAATGTGCCACTGATAGACAGGCTCCAATTGAGATATTGGATGACCTTATTCCAGACACCTTTATGAGGCTCTCTTGTATAGTCAAGCCTTAAAAACAGAAACATTCACAGAGATACAGAAGGGCCGACTTCCGGTGCTCAAGCAATTTCTCAAAATAGTTTAATAGTTTTTTGGGTATAGAGTAAGGTGCATCTTTTAATGCACTTTTGAAGAGAATTTTGAATTTCCTGCGGGGCACCCTTTTAATTGCTTCCTTTTGATGAAAAAACACACTTTTTTTTTGGAAATTGAAAAAATTTAAATGGGTCTACCAGTGTTTAAAATTATCTTCATTGTGAAAAAATGTTTAAAAACTTACCCTTTATCTATTTTTATATTTTTAATTAATATGAAATTGGGCTGGTTAGTTAGAAACGTGGAATAAATATCCACTTCTTTTACGCATTTTAAGGTGACAAGCATATCACCACATTGTTTGAAAAAAAAATTTCCGGACTACTTGAAACATGTCGAAAAAATCGTCTAGTGAAAATTTCCATCGATTTTCTTTTTTAATTTTTAAAATAGAGCGTTTTCTTTATTTTTTGAAGGTTTTCCCATCCTTGGAAGTTTTTCTATTTTATCAACCACGTGCTTTTTTAATATTGTTAGTATGCGAACTTTACCCCATAATTCCATGACATTTAAAGCTTCTGAATGGAGAGCAATTCCAAAACTTTGTTTCATAAGTTGTTTAAAATGGAAAATGAAAGACATGGTTTCCCTTTTTGATGGAAGTTTTCTATGGCTTAATGAGGCAGACAGTGGGCCTATTGGCCATACAGATGTTCTTTTCCTTAAAATCCTAGAAGATATCGCCATAATGATTTCAAAAACCAAAACGAAATAACTCGAAAATCGTAACCAAAATTAAACGCCAAAATCAAAGTTAAATAAAGTTTAAACTTTATTTATTTATTTGCAAATAACTTTTCACGCTGTGGGAAGAAAAAAGAACATAAATTGACAATAGGGTGGGCCAAAAATGACATTTTTTTATTTCGATGATGGGTAGTGCGGAAAAGGTGCCGTTGGTGAAGCAATGTTCGCATGAAAAAATTGAAATTTTTTGGTTAATTTCTTGATCTGCCACAATTACATTGCAGTTTGGAAAAAATACAATTTTTTGAGATTTTTAGCAAATTATGAAAAAAAAAAAAAATCGATTACTGCTAAAAGGGAAAGGTGCTGTTAAGGGCTTAGGCGTAGCGTGAACAAATTTTTTTTTTTTTTTTTGGGGGGGGGGGTACAGGTCAAAAGTTTCAGCAGTGCAGGTGGAGCTTTTGACCAGATCGATTTTTCACCTAGCTTTTTCGGCAGAGAAATATTCGCTCTTACTGTTTCGATGAATTGTAATACGCACAATTTCTTCTTCTTTTTTCTCTTTTTTTTCCTCAGTAGCCAGTTACCACCAGTGTTGGATTTAGAATTAACCAGACCCGTCATTTAGGAGGGTTGGGGGGGGGGGGCTCAATTCCTCCCCCCCCCCAACCTCCGGCTTCGAGAGATCAATGTATTTACATACAAGAGTGCCCCACCCCCCTCAATTTTTCACCTAGCTTTTTCGGAAGAGAAATATTCGCTCTTACTGTTTCGATGAATTGTAATACGCACAATTTTTTCTTTTTTCTCTTTTTTTCCTCAGTAGCCAGTTACCACCAGTGTTGGATTTAGAATTAACCAGACCCGTCATTTAGGAGGGTTGGGGGGGGGGGGGGGGCTCAATTCCTCCCCCCCCCCAACCTCCGGCTTCGAGAGATCAATGTATTTACATACAAGAGTGCCCCACCCCCCTCAATTTTTCACCTAGCTTTTTCGGCAGAGAAATATTCGCTCTTACTGTTTCGATGAATTGTAATACGCACAATTTCTTCTTCTTTTTTCTCTTTTTTTTCCTCAGTAGCCAGTTACCACCAGTGTTGGATTTAGAATTAACCAGACCCGTCATTTAGGAGGGTTGGGGGGGGGGGGGGCTCAATTCCTCCCCCCCCCAACCTCCGGCTTCGAGAGATCAATGTATTTACATACAAGAGTGCCCCACCCCCCTCAATTTTTCACCTAGCTTTTTCGGAAGAGAAATATTCGCTCTTACTGTTTCGATGAATTGTAATACGCACAATTTTTTCTTTTTTCTCTTTTTTTCCTCAGTAGCCAGTTACCACCAGTGTTGGATTTAGAATTAACCAGACCCGTCATTTAGGAGTGTTGGGGGGGGGGCTCAATTCCTCCCCCCCAACCCCCGGCTTCGAGAGATCAATGTATTTACATACAAGAGTGCGCGGTGTTATTTTCTGATGAAATTACATTGTTTTTGCACCTGCTGTCCCCCCCCCCCAGCAAGGTTGGATCCAGCTTCTGGTTAAGGAGGAGGTTATTTTCGGAAAGGAGGGGGGGGGGGGGTCAAAGTGCAATTTTAGTGAAAAAATAGCTGTGTTTGGCAATTTTTTCGTAATATTTGTCCCCAAAACTGCAGTTATATCTTATATTTGGTCGCTTAAGGGGTCCCTCCCTTAAAGGGGGAGTCCCTCTCTGGATTCACGCCTACCCCTGGGAAAACTTGAAATGACGGGCCTGGAATTAACGGAGGCCTGAGCTAAAACAAGTATGCTGCCCTTAGTCAGGACTACTTTTTTGGCAGCAGAACAGAACATTTTTCATTTTGTGTGTATTTCTCGTTTTTGGCTCATTCCACGTCAAATCGCCTAATTTAAATAGTCGGCCGTGCCGTCATGTCTCGGATTTTGTTCAATATTTTTTTACGGATAGATACCTATGAGATAAACTCAAATTAATTTTTTTAGATTTTTTGAATAAAAATTTAGGATTGTAGAATTTTTTGAAATTTTGATTTTTTCAGAATTTTTGCTTTTTTATTTTTGGTATGCATTTTGAAAAAGCTCTATAACTTCCTCATTTTTCATTCAATTAAGCCAGTTTACGTATCATTTTAAAGCTAATTATTTTCTCCTTCAATATTAGAGACAAAAATGAGATTGTGAACAATAGAATTTTACCAATGATCGTCTGAAGTCAGATTTTGTGTTTTTTCAGTTGGTATGTTCAATAGATCATATCTCCGGAGTACCAACTAAGAACTGCCCAATTTTTTTTTTCAGTGATGACAACATCATATACTTTTTATGTATAAAAAATTAGGAGGGTGTTTTTTGTTGTTTTGGAATAAAAAATTCAAGTGTGTTTTTTCAGTTGGTATGATCAATAGGTCATATCTCCGGACTACCAACTAAGAACTGCACGACACTTTTTTTCTGTTATGACAACATCATACCCTTTTTATGTATAAAAAATTAGGAGGGTGCTTTTTGTAGTTTTGGAATAAAAAAATCAAACGTGTTTTTTCAGTTGGTATGATCAATAGGTCATATCTCCGGATTACCAGTTAACAACTGCGCCATTTTTTTTTCCATAATGATAACATCATGATGTTTTATGATCAAGAAATTAGAACGAAGATTTTTTGTTATCTTGAAATAAAAATATAACATGTTTTTTTTTCAAAAAACTTTACTTTAAAATCAACTTTTGAAACTTAAATTTGAGATTCACTCAGCATCACACGTCACAAGCAGATGAAAATGTATCCTATTTATTACATTCAAATACTTGATGGTAGTTTTATATTGTTCTATTGCTTGCATGCTTTGGTAGTGAAAAGTCGCTGCATAATTATTTTACTCTTCAGTAATTATTTGCTAGCCACTCCATTAACCGATAGGAATTACGATAAAGTAAACTGAAATGTCTTTAAATATACTTTTATTCATAGTTTGACAAAGAAAGACTCGCGAGCTCTTGTTGGTTGGAAAAATTTTATATTTGGTTTCCATTATTCTGAAATCTACGTAACATTTTATAATTTGTTATCAAATGAAAGCATAAAAATTTCATGAATAACAATCTTTATTTCTACGATGTTCCGACAACGGCAACAAAAGGTTTTTTAAACACAGAAACCTTCTTCACTAATATACCCTTCGTGTTTAATGACTTGAAGAAGTAATTCTCTCTGCTGCCTAGTATTATTAAGGCTCTTTCATATCTTTGCTTTAAAAAATCTTCATTTGCAACCACTTCCACTGCTGTAACGAAAAACATCTGTATTACCTTTAGGTTTTGAGAGGCAAATTGAAATAGATCATGTGCATTTAAAATCTGTCCTTCGACAGTTCTTTGAAGACTTGCTCTTATTGCAAGCCGTTTTATTGTGCCCCCTACTCCATCGCATGCATTCTTGCCATGACTCGTGGCAAAGAAATGCCATTCAGCTGTGATAGCATATTTTTTTTTTTTTTTTTTTAACTGTACGGAGTTCTTAAACTTATCGAAAACTTGATTTTTAAAGAAATTTGTTTCAAAAATTCAATTTTTTTTTTCAATTTTAGAACAACAAAAAACACCCTTCTAATATCTTGATCATAAAAACATTATGATGTTATCATTATGGGGAAAAAAATGGCGCAGTTGTTAACTGGTAATCCGGAGCTATGGCCTATTGATCATACCAACTGAAAAAACACGTTTGATTTTTTTATTCCAAAACTACAAAAAGCACCCTCCTAATTTTTTATACATAAAAAGGGTATGATGTTGTCATAACAGAAAAAAAGTGTCGTGCAGTTCTTAGTTGGTAGTCCGGAGATATGACCTATTGATCATACCAACTGAAAAAACACACTTGAATTTTTTATTCCGAAACAACAAAAAACACCCTCCTAATTTTTTATACACAAAAAGTATATGATGTTGTCATCACTGAAAAAAAAAATTGGGCAGTTCTTAGTTGGTACTCCGGAGATATGACCTATTGAACATACCAACTGAAAAAACACAAAATCTGATTTCAGACGACCATTGGCAAAATTCTATTTTTCATAATCTCATTTTTGTCACTAATATTGAAGGAAAAAATAATTAGCTTTAAAATGATACGTAAACTGGCTTAATTGAATGAAAAATGAGGAAGTTATAGAGCTTTTTCAAAATGCACACCAAAAATAAAAAAGCAAAAATTCTGAAAAAATCAAAATTTTAAAAAATTCTACAGCCCTAAATTTTTATTCAAAAAATCTAAAAAAATTAATTTGAGTTTATCTCATAGGTATCTATCCGTAAAAAAATATTGAACAAAATCTGAGACATGACGGCACATAGCCTTAGGCGATTTGACGTGGAATCACCCTTTTTAATGCCCTCGCTGTATTTTCTTGCTCTATGGATTGACCTAATAGCGGCATGAATATCAGAAGAGGGATGCAATGACCGCTTTTAAGTAAGGTGTAGACTGTTGATTATCCCTCATTTAGGGGGTGGGGTCCGGAGGTTTTCCCTCCAGGAAATTTTTTGAAATATAAGCGTGAAATTTTGCATTTTGAGGCCTTATATGAAGTAGTTGAGACTAAAAATGTAAGGAAAAACGAAACAAACAAAAACTTTTGAAAAAATTTACATTCGATCAGAAAAAAAATAAATGGCTTGTGCATTCACAAATCGCTGACATTGACATTCATCAACAAGGAATTTGAGCGAGGGAGAGGATAACAAAAATTAAACCTGAAAAATAGTGGAAGTGCATATTTAGCGAAGTTATTTTAAGGGTGGTAAACCTTGCAATAACAGTTAGGAACACTGCCTTTGACCCTAGTGACCTAACTTGATATCTAATATAGTAAGAAGTAAATCACTCTTTACAAATGAAAAAAAAACTATAAAGGCAAGGAAAAACAATAGTCACGTAAAACGTACTCATCAACATTATCAAAACACAATTAAAGCAAGAAATAGCAAACAGCGAAATAAATTAATATTATATCAGTAAAAAAGGAAAAAAAAAAGAAGGAAAAAAAAGAAACAAAAAAAAAGTTAAAATAAATATCTTTGCTCAATCAGGAATTAGTTATATTACAATGACAAAAGTTGAAAAGATTCAAAAGTAAGTTTTGAAAAAAATGAAGAAAAATAAATGTATGGAAGATGATCATAAGTAAAAGCATAAGCATTCTTTAGTTTGTCATAGCTTCTAAGTACAAACACGTTCTTAACAACGTACTTAAGTGCTACACAAGATCCCTAATTTAAAATAGTTTTTAAACATGAATAAATGATTTATTTTTCTTTAATGTGCATTATGAGAGTTTTTTAGTTATTAGCCTGCGTTTAGCATTTAATTTCTCTTTGATATGATTATGACTGACAGATGATGGAAAAAAGCGCTTTAAAATTGAAATTTTTTATTTGGGAGGATAAAAAAATCAATTCTGTGCTAAAATCCACATTTTATAAATAAAAAAAAAATTACTTTTCACTGAATTACCTAAGATAAAGAGATTATCTTTCTCTTCTCTGTATCTTTCTCTGTCTTAGAATCAGCCAGATTTTGTGAAAAAAGTATATTCTTGTTCAAATTATATTTTAATATAGTAAGCAGTAACATGGAATTATAAAATTTGTGCTTGAAAAAGGTTTATATCAAGTAGCCAGAAGCAAAGGGATGTAATTAGGGTGGAGCGAAAAAAACAAAGTTTTTATTTTCGAATCGTAATAGTGCGGAAAAGTGGCGATTAGTGAAGACTTACAAAACAAAACAAAAATTTTTGAAATCGGATAATATCTTCCGATCCCGCAACGAGCCTGAAATTTTGAAAAAATGAAAATTTTCATGTGTTTTCAGCGATTTTTTAAAATATTTGTTTCAATGTTTTATTTTAATGCTCTTGGACGGAAAAGTTACGATTGGTGAAACCTGCTAAAATTTAAAAAAATATATTGAGATCGAATAATACCTTCTGATCCAGGAACAAGCCAGAAAAACCAAAAAATTGGATATTTTCAACTTTTTTGGGGGTGATTAAAAAAGTTTTAAAAACTATTCTTTTTTTTTTTCTTCTTTTTTACCCGGTATCATAGCGTAAAGAATTTTCAAAAGCACTATATTAATCTTAAACATTAATTTTTTTCTTGATTTTTTAGGTATCTTCTAAACATGCAAAACTACCATTCTCTACAACAATGAAACATTTTCAAATAATAGAAACTGTTACCTAACCTGACTGACTACTCACAAAATCCTTTAACATTAATTTAATTAAAAACTAATTTTTGTTCGGTCTTTAAAATTAAACCTAGTTAGGTTAGGTAGTGTATAGAATAAGACTGCAAAAGGCAATTAAAAATTAAGAAACTAACGTACAATGAGGTAGGTATTAAAATAGTTTATCGTTTAGATATAAAAAATATTGTTCATCTTATGAGTGAGTATTTTTTTCAGTGGATCTTTGTCTGAAAAAGTTCAACAAATTTAATTAATAGGCATGGGTAAAAAATTTTATGTAAATGTTATCTATTATTTTTTGCTTTTTAGTTGCTTTAAGGTTATGTCAATTCCTACAGTAACACAGTCCCAAGCAAAGTGGGGCAAGGTGTAACAAACATTAAGGATTAGAAAGCATTCGACAAGGAGAGGGCACTGCGGGGAAGGCCTACCCCACACACCCTCATTAGCTTTATGCAAAAATTATTAAAACATGTTTTCATGAGAACTGAACGTTTGAAACACGATTGAAAAGAAACTTGTGCTTACAAGGTTACTGTAGAGTATCTCGGTGATGATTTTGGAACACGTTTGATGTGAAAGTCATAAATATAATGAATTTATTAGTCTAGAAGACAAAACAAATTTTAGACTTTGTTGATTTCTAATTTTTCATACACAAAATTATTTTTAAATAAAAAACAAAACCGGCATTGAATACATAATATTTACGTACAATTTCTTACCCATACCCATTAATAAAATTTGTTCAACTTTTTCAGTACAAAAATCCACTGAACAAAACACTCACCCATAAGATGAACAATATTTTTTATCTCTAAACGGTAAACTATTTTAATGCGTACTTCATTATATGTTAGTTTGTTAATTTTTAATTGCCTTTTGTAGTCTCATTCTAAACACTACTTAAACTAGGTTTAATTTTAAAGACTGAACAAAAAGTAGTTTTAAATTAAATTAATGTTAAAGGATTCTGTGGGTAGTCGGTTAGGTAACAGTTTATAGAAGGCACAGACTTCAAAAGGCGGTTAAGAAATTGTATATATAATTACCCAGGTAGCACAAAAAACCTTTAAACGTTTTATAAACGTTTTTAAGTGGTTGTTACAACGTTAATAACCATTTTACAACCTTTAAAAAACGAAGTGTGCTACTTGGGTAGTTAGGTGTTAGAATTGTTTATAGTTTAGTGATAAAAATTAGCGTTTACTTTGCTCGTGGGTGTTTTATTTAGTGGGTTTTCGTACTGGATTATAGAAATTTTTGAAAATATTTTATGATTTTCTATTATTTAAAAATGTTTCATTGTTGTAAAGAATGGTTGTTTTGCATGTTTAGAAGATACCTAAAAAATCAAGAAAAAAATTAATGTTTAAGACGAATATAGTGTTTTTTAAAATTCTTTACGCTATGGTACCGGGGAAAAAAGAAGAAAAAAACGCGAGAATTTTTTTTTTACATTTTTTTAATCCCCCCCCCCCAAAAAAAAAAACATTTTTTTTTCCAAGTTTTGGGTTTTTCTGGCTTGCTCCTGGATCAGAAGGTATTATTTGACTTTAATCTATATTTTTTAAGTTCAGAAGGCTTCACCAATCGTAACTTTTCCGTCCAAGAGTATTAAAATAAAATATTGAAACAAAAATTTTAAAAAATCACTAAAAACACATGAAAATTTCATTTTTTCAAAATTTCAGGCTCGTTGCGGGATCGGAAGATATTATCCGATTTCAAAAATTTTTGTTTTGTTTTGCAAGTCTTCGCCAATTGCAACTTTTCCGCACTATTACGATTCGAAAAAAAAAAATTTGTTTTTTTCGCTCCACCCTATGTAAATGCTATAATTAAAAATTTTGAGACGGTTAAAGCAAATGGTAGCAGAACCTCTGATCTGTTTTGTGGCAAGAGATGATACTAGTAGCCCTGAAAAATGATGATCTATAGCATGATTCAGAAAACTTTTTCCAATGAAAGCCTTCCTAAGGTCTAATCTTTAACCACGTTTACTCAAACGTTGAATTTTTCCTTTACATACCTTTGCTTCTCATTGCATTATACAAAATAGAAGATTTATGATTCCACACTTCTCTGAATTATTATTTTAGTAATACAGCAAGCATGAGGCATCCAAAATTCTGTTTCAAGAGCTTAAAAATAACACATAGGAAAAGATTCAAGCTCTTATAGCAGCGATAAGAAGATAATTATTTTTGTTAAAAACGAAACTTTATTTTTTGCTATTTCTTGAGTTTTTACAGATGCGCACACAAAAACTAAAGTTCAAAATTATCTAAAAAAGAGTTTTTTCATCAGAACATAAGTACAATAGCTCCTGTTAATTTTAATAGAACAAGTTGACATCAACTTTTGAGGTCTATGTCTTTTTTTCTTTGATTTCACGTTGAATGACGTACACATTTTTGATCTGCAATATCCCCTTGAAACTGGTTTGTCTCAAAAATAAAAATAACGTTTTTTAGTTAAGAAAAGTTTGTTCTTTCCAATGATGTAAAGAAAAATGAAACTCAAGATGACCCTTTTGAGATATTGCCCTTTGAAGTTGAGAAAAAAGAAATTTGACTGGAATTTCAACTCGCATAATTCAGCAATTATTTGAGCTATCAAGGTGCCACTTGCACACCTTTCGGACAAACTATCAGGCTACGAACGAGGAAAGAATTAGCTTCAGAAAGTCATTCTGTCAGCAGATACAAGCTGATAACATATGGTCAAAATTTGCCAAAATATGATTTTCTACCAACGTTGGCAGCAAATTGCAAAAAATCTGCAGTGCATGGAGCTTTTGTTACATAAGTAGGCTATCCTATCCTAAACAGTGATCAGAATCACTAAATTTGAGCCTTATAATCTTCTTAGGTCGCGAGCAATAAAAGCACAAACTTGACGATTTGGTCACTTTTTTCAAGACACGAAAAACAGGCCTTTGTAAAATAATTTTTTTTGGCTGAACCATAAGGCTTATGGAACTATAATTCGGTATGGTTTCATGCAAGTCTTATATGTACATCCAAAAAAAAATTTCATCAAAATCGGAGGGGGTCGAGTGGGGAGTTTCTCGAATTTTGGGACACTTGACATGGAATGACCCTATTAGAAAATTAGTGCCTCTCTGCTAGCTTTGCGTTCAAAGCCAAAGGAAAAACAGCCAAGAACTCACCGAAGTAAAGCATAATTTAAATTAAAAAAAAAATAAGCAATAATGTGTTATTTATTTGCACTAAACATCTAAAAATGCATCATATGTGACAAACAACTCAATTATTTAGGATAAATACGGCGAAAATAGCATTTTAACGATTCGACAAAATTTATTACAATCTTAGAAAAAACCATCAAATTACCAAAACTTCTACGCATTTGTGGAAGAGAAAGAAATTATACCACAGACCTAAATTTTTTTAGGGGAATCTTGTGCCGTCCACGCACCTTATCCAGCTGATTCATATCGAAAATAAAAAATTGAAATTTTTTAAAGTAATTTTCTAAAAATATCAAAAAATTGCATTTTTTCCAAACTTCAACGTAATTGCGGCATATCAAAAAAGTGACCAAACATTTCAAATTTTTTATGTGCACTTTGGTCCCCCAATGGCACCTTTTTTGCACTACTCATCATCAAAATATAAAAAAGGTCATTTTCTTTCCACCCTTATTTTCAACGGAAGGGATACTTATAAGCGTTTACTGATAAGCTTTCATCTATCAAAAAAAAAAAAAAAAAAAACATTGGCAAATGAGCTAACTTGTTAAAATGCAAATAATTGATTACAGTCGCAGTTAAACAACATTAAATTAACTTAATGTAAATTTATGGTTAAGAAATCATATGTAATAAATACAATAATAGTCAACGCAGAAAAGAAAAAAAATCTTGATTTTGCCAAATTTTGTAACGATGGTAGCAATCTCCAAATATTGTTCAATTTCTATTTTTAAGGCATTTATTTTTTTTTTCATCAAAATTAACAAAATGAGAGGATGCCCTGTTAGAAAATAATACCTTTAAAAATAAGGTGCACCCTAGTTCATCTTATTTTTCCCGGATATGTATAACCCCTCCCCTTAAGAGCAATGGTGCACTCCCACAAAGGCTGTAGTACTGTTCTCCAAGAACAGAAGCTTTTCTAAAAAGGAGGAGAAAAAAAACTCCCCCCGCTCGAAATTGAGCTTAGCACCTTGAACTTAGGGGACACCTCATTGTGTAAGAAGCTCTTTATTTTCAATAACTACATTTTTGATACCTGTACATTAAGAAGCATACAAGGTTCTGTATAAAATCCCCATTAGTTTCAAAGTATCAGGAGATGAAACAGATTTTCAGTTCTATACACCAATTTCTGTTTTTCATTTTTTAATAATGATCCATCTGTCTTTTATTGCATGTTTCCAAAGGTTTGATTGGTTCTTGCATTGATCAATATTAAAGCTATATCAGATATATCTGATTTTTTTTTTTTTTTTTTTGCAATTGATTCAACTAGTTTTTATGAATTGATGATTATAATCCTCATTCTGATGTAATTTAATATTTTCTTATTATTTTTACTTTCTTGAATAATTTTCTCTATGCTTTGTTACAATAGCTTATAATTTCTTTCAGACTATTGGTGCTTCATTTGGAGCTTTAGCACTTGTAAAACTGAGCGATGGTCAAACGCAAAATATTCAGTAAGTAAACTATTTGATCACATAGAACTGAATTTCTTATCGTACCCAAGGCCGTAGCCAGGATTTTTTTTCGGGGGGGGTTCGAAGTGAAGAAAGTTTGTTTGAAAAAAAAATAAACAATGCAACTTTTATGACGCAATGGGAGCAAAAGCTGTTTGTACGGAGGGGGGGGGGGCAAGGGGCACCTGCTCCCCTTCACTTCCGAAAGTAAAGGGCCCCTGCCCTTAACTTTTTAGAGCGAAAAATTAACGTTCGGTTATTTACTGGGTGGATTGATTTATTTCATGAAAATTAAAAACTGAAAATAACACAAAAATGTTTTTTTTTCCTCATCTTATTTCACAAGAAAGGAACTTTGAATTGCAAAGGGGATATCTACAGTAAAATCCATCCAGCATTTCAGACTGTATTACAGTTTTTGGAGGTCATTTGTTAAAATCCAATAATATAGGCAAATTTTACAGAAAAAAAAACAACTTTAGGGTGCCGCCCTAAGCTCCTCACAAACTTCTTTTGATCCCCCAATTTCTTGGTGCACCAGCCATCTATGATTGGGAGTATGTTGGACTAACAGGAAGGAGAGCGAAGTTGAGGTAATGGACAAGATGTTAATCAATAGGCTTTTGGGAAGAAGGAAAGGAGTCTTTCTCCTCTCCTGCATTATTTTTTAAATAAATTTATCAGAATTTATGACGACATCATGTTTGAAAAATTGAAGAAAAGATAATTAAAGAAACTCTGCGACTTGGTGACGTGGGATCCGTGGGACCGAAGGAAGGAACATAAAGGAGTGCGACGATAAATTGCTATGTGCTATAGGGGTCGAGAAATATAGTACAAAACACTTCACACCCAGAAAACAAAGAATGCATTTTCTTTAACTCATCACCTCTCCATTGATAATAACAATAACTGATTTAAACATCTGTATCTGTTTTTACTGTGATCAATGTGTTAAGAGATAGAATCTTATACTTTTTGCTAATTTGTTCGCACTAAGCAAGCCCAAAAGGGGACCACACTTGTTTTGTGGCGTAAAGGAGAGGATCTTCTGTCTCTTTCCGTGATAATTAAATCTCAACGACAAGTGCCATAAATTTTGTTATCCCGTTAAAGATTATAGACCAGCAGGAGAGACGGAATAATTTAAGTTTTAAGTTGAAAAGATAGAAAAGAACTCCTTTGGCGAAATAGTGCGCAGAACTATGGGTCATTCCATGTCAAGTGTCCCAAACTTCGAGAAAATCCCCACTCGACCCCCTCCGATTTTAATGAAAATTTTTTTGGATGTACATATAAAACTCGCATGAAACCATACCAAATTATAGCTCTATAAGCCATATGGTTTCGACAATAAAAATTATTTTAGAAAGGCCTCTTTTTCGTGTCTTGAAAAAAAATCACCAAATCGTCAAGTTTGTGCTTTTATTGCTCGCGATCTAAGACGATTATCAGGCTCAAATTTGGTGATTCTGATCACTGTTTATGGTAGAATAGCCTACTTGTGTAACAGAAGCTCCACGCACTGTAGATTTTTTGCAGTTTGCTGCCAAAGTTGGTAAAAATCGTCGTATTTTGGCAAATTTGACCACCCGTTATCAGCTTGTATCTGCTGAGAGAATGACTTTCTGAAGCTAATTCTTTCCTCGTTTGTAACATGATAGTTCGTCCGAAAGGTGTGCAAGTGGCATCTCAAAATCTCAAATAATTGCTGAATTATGCGAGTTGAAATTCCAGTCAAATTTCTTTTTTCTCGATTTTGTCTCAATTTCAATGGGCAATATCTCGCAAGGGTCATCTAGAATTTCAATTTTCTTTACATCATTGGAAAGAACACACTTTTCTTAACTAAAAAACGTTATTTTTATTTTTGAGACAAACCAGTTTCAAGGGGATATTGCAGATCAAAAATGTGTACGTCATTCAACGTGAAATTAAAGAAAAAAAGACATTGACCTCAAAAGTTGATGTCAATTTGTTCTATTAAAATTTACAAGAGCTATTGTTTTTATGTTCTGATAAAAAAAAAAAAAAACTTTTTTAGATATTTTCGAACTTTAGTTTTTGTGTGCGCATCCGTAAAAACTCAAAAAATGGAAAAAAATAAAGTTTCGTTTATAACAGAAATAATTATCTTCTTATCGCTGCTATAAGAGCCTGAGTCTTTTCCAATGTATTATTTTTAAGCTCTTGAAACAGAATTTCGGATAATATGTCACTTGGCAAGGTGTCATTAATATTTTAAATTCATAAAAAGCATTGTTTCCTTTTTCAAAAAAAAAAAAAAATAAAAATAAAAACAATTAATAAAAGAGATAAATAATAAATTAAACAGTTAATATGATGTGTACGTGGTAAAAAATATGTATAATAGGACTGCAGAGCTATTTTTCTAAAAAGCGATAACGAAAGTTTTCGATAGAGTTGAATATTGCAATTATTTCCACCGTGTAAATAAATGATAACAATAGTAATTGAACATATGATAAGTAGTAATTGAAAATCCATTCTTTATACTGCCGAGGATGCGTCTTTCAGCCTGTGATTGCAATTTGCCCATAAACAAAAATGATGAAAAATGGGAAAATGCTTTTTATGACCTTGAAACATTAATGACCTATAACCTTGCCAAGTGACATATCATCCGAAATTCTGTTTCAAGAGCTTAAAAATAACGCATAGAGAGACTCAAGCTCTTATAGCAGCGATAAGAAGATAATTATTTTTGTTAAAAACAAAACTTTTTTTTTTTTGCTTTTTCTTGAGTTTTTATGAATGCGCACTCAAACACTTAAGTTCAAAAATATCTAAAAAAGGGTTTTTTCATCAGAACATAAGTACAATAGCTCCTGCAAATAATAATAGAACAAATTGACATCAACTTTTGAGGTCTAATGTCTTTTTTTCTTTGATTTCACGTTGAATGACGTACACATTTTTGATCTGCAATATCCCCTTGAAACTGGTTTGTCTCAAAAATAAAAATAATGTTTTTTAGTTAAGAAAAGTGTGTTCTTTCCAATGATGTAAAGAAAATTGAAATTTAAGATGACCCTTGCGAGATATTGCCCATTGAAATTGAGACAAAATCGAGAAAAAAGAAATTTGACTGGAATTTCAACTCGCATAATTCAGCAATTATTTGAGATTTTGAGATGCCACTTGCACACCTTTCGGACGAACTATCATGTTACAAACGAGGAAAGAATTAGCTTCAGAAAGTCATTCTCTCAGCAGATACAAGCTGATAACGGGTGGTCAAAATTTGCCAAAATACGATTTTTTACCAACTTTGGCAGAAAATTGCAAAAAATCTACAGTGCATGGAGCTTCTGTTACACAAGTAGGCTGTTCTACCCTAAACAGTGATCAGAATCACCAAATTTGAGTCTGATAATCGTCTTAGGTCGCGAGCAATAAAAGCACAAACTTTACGATTTGGACAGTTCTTTCAAGACACGAAAAAGAGGCCTTTCTAAAATAATTTTTACTGGCTGAACCATAAGGCTTATGGAGCTATAATTTGGTATGGTTTCATGCAAGTCTTATACATACATCCAAAAAAAATTTCATCAAAATCGGAGGGGGTCGAGTGGGGACGCCTCGTACACTTGACAAGTTTATTCAAAGGATTTTTTTTATTTTTATTATTCTAATTTTTCTTTATATCATCAAAAACCTCAGACCCGTCACAACTTCGGGGGGGGGGGGGGGGAACCTCCGACCATCAAACCTTGAAATTTTCTTTTTTTTTTTTTTCTTCTTTTTTAGTGAATACTTTTTAAAAACTTTTGAGGTTTGAAAATTTCGGGGGGGGTTCTGACCCCCTGACCCCCCCCGCTGGCTACGGCCTTGATCGTACCTATCTGTAAAGTCAGAGTATCAAAGTCATAAATCAGCAAATTATTTTGCAAGAACATTTTAGTATCGGATAAGATATGTTGCTTCGACTATACAAAAGTATTAAAATGTAAGATTATCTGGCAGCACTGTAGTGCGCCTGTCAAGTTGGGCGCAGCAAGCCAAATTGATATAAACAAGCGCACGGCAGTACTCTTGACAGGAAGCAGCTCAGGCCATTTTTGACTCCCTGTAACTTCGTTGTGGATAAACCTAACTTTTTGAAACTGACAGAAACGGCTTTTTGTCTGTCGCCACCGAGAGATTGAGAAAGTCCTGGTCTTTTTGCTTTCTACCAGTTATGAATAGCCACTTATGTTCAGCCACTTTTGTTTATTCTGGGCCTTTTTCCGATGCGAATAGTTCTAGGTAAGTAAGCTTTGAAGTGGAGAGGCAGTGCCGGATTAATACTTCGTCAGTCCGTGCCCCGGCACAGAGTAAAAAGTTGGAGGGGCACAAAATTACCAAATCAAAGTACGAAAAATATCACAACTGAGTTTCTGTAAAAAAACTAAAATATAGTGAAAGGAAAAAAAGTAAAAAATGTTTAAATTAATACATAACAAAACAAATTTCAAAGCGCTTCTCCAAAAATATATACGAGAGTGTGGGGCGGGGGTGTTAAATATATAGCATAACTTGTAATAAAGCGATTTTAGGGCGAGCATCTACAAAACATTCCAAATGCTCCTTTGTATCCAAAATTGTTTTTTATACAGCATTGCATTAGTGCAGAAGAGTAATAAAAGTGCGCCTTTTCTTCATCTTCTTAGATGAAAGCCTCTCACTCAATTACTCTATTTATCCCAGTCATAGCCTGCAAATATATGAAGAAATATACATTGGTTCTTTTGTAATTTCGACTCATTGCAGAGACAATAAAAGTCATTTTTAAAGACGAAGAATTAACGTCAGGGCTCTCGCCAAGGGCGGGTGAAGGAGTCTAAGTTTTTCAAGGCAAAGACTGCTGATCTCATTTCAGTCACATAAAAAATAAGAAAATCCCCGCAGAGTACTAAAAAGGAAGAAAAAAGAGAATGAACAAATTAATAAAATGTCAAATAAATATGGTCTGTCCGGTTGTGTTGAAAATTCATGTGCAAAAAGAAAACTCGAAAAATCACTCATAATTTCTACATTGATATCCAAAATTAATTGCGTTCCTGTCCCCGATAACATGCTAGCAAAGCAAAAAATGTTTTCCGACCTTTTTAGGTCATTCTAAGTGTATTAAACTAAAAAAAAAAAAAAAGGCTGTTGTCCATTATGTGCACTTTCGTTAAAATAACAACCGTATATACTAGCGTGTTAGTTGAACAATTAAGTGCTATTAACAACTATCTTTAATGATGTTGAGAGGGAGAATTTCGTGCATCTTTTCGGTTTTTTTTTTTTGAAATTGCATTCTTCTGAACCCAATTATGGGCTATCTTTAGGTGTTATTAGGGGAAAAGTAGAGTTCAGGGACTTTCCCATAGCAGTTTTCAGACATTGAGGTTCCAAAAGTGCAGCTTTAGACGATTTTTGTCGGTGTTGATAAAGGGGGCCACGGGGCATTCCCCCAGGTTTTTTTGAAATTGAAAAAACTCATTTGTCGACCGTCGTTGCGGACTTCTGGAGAAAAGATGAGGTTTAAGGATTTACCCTTTAAATTAAAGTTACAAACATGCATTTAGGCCACTTTTGGCGCCGTTAAGAAAAGGAATAACTTCAGAGACTGCTTCTCTTCAGAGACCTTGGCTACTACCATATATTTTATTTGTGGAAAACATCCTTATAAGTTTTCTTTTTCATAAACATCTGACAGTTTATTTTTCTGCAATTATATTTCCGGTTTCCATTCCTATATTTTTATTTTTTGAAATTCAATAAATCTCTTGATAAAGTTTTGTTTTATTTCCGTTTTTCAGCTTTGAATATTTAAATACTAGTTTGACTTTTCATTACAACCCTTTATAAATCCATTTATGTATTTTTTAAAACATATGACTTCTAATAGGTTTCTACAATGGACTGAATACATCATTATTTCGCTAAAACTGTTTGAAACGCACATTTCAGCCACCCTTTTTAAGTTTTCCCATCAGCCATCGGCCATTCGATGCGAAAATTGACTAATCAGCCATCGACAGTCTATGAACAATATGCATCGATCCATTGACTAAAAAATGCCATCGGTCGTTTTTTAAATTTGAACCTTTATGAATAAGACAAAAAATCGTTGCCATCTGGGCAGCCCCTCCCCTTCGCTGTGACCCTGATCAGAGTGGTTTTTCAGTTCAATAAATACTTTCTGCATACGTAACATACGTCATGTGGCAAATTTTTGCAACATCTGGAACTTGAAGCCATGTTTCATGAAAAATGCCGAGAAAAGCGTCTGTTAAGATTGCTTATGTTATGTAGCTCTTACTTGTTATGTAAAGCATCAGGGAGGTATGACAGATTGTTATTAAGTAGTTTATACTTCCTGTAGAAAAATGGTCTGGCTGGGGTGGAGAAAATACACCGGGAAGAAAAAATGTCATAAATGTACATTAAAATTCGCTTAAAATTGAATTTTTCAAAATATTCTTATGTAATAGCAGGCCCGTCATTTGAGGGGGGGGGGGATCAATTCCTCCCCCCCCCGGCTTTGAGAAATAAATATTTCTATGTAAGTGAGTGTGGTTTTTTATGTTCTTCGATGAAATTGCATTGTGTTTGGACCCTTTGCCCCCCCCCCCCCCTGGAAAAACTTGAAATGATGGCCCTGTGTGATAGAATTTTTCCTGAAATAAGCGCCAAAAAGTACATAAAGTTCAGTTACTGCGAATACTTCTCTTGTATTTTTGTAGCAGCCCTCTGTTATTAGTGTTACATATTTCCACATATGCAGACCTGCCAACTCTCCCATTTGTCACTGGTGACTCCCGTTTTTTACTCCATTCCCGATTGTACGTTTGAGTACAGATTTGTGCTATCCTAAAAATCAAACGCTGCAAAAGTATGTGTGCTGTGGAAAAGTTTATCAATTTCTACTTTAAATCAGTGCTGTAAGTGTGAAAGTATATGTTAAAATAGTTTTATATGTAAAGAAGTGCTGTAAATACGTTTATGAAATGTTAAAACACTCATTGTACTTTTTTGTATTCCTTTGTCACACGTTAGAAATTTAAACACCTCTGATGTAAACATCAATGCTATATTTGTTACATGTACATCAATATTTCTGTATTTTTCGGTGTATTATCCGTGGATTATCTATTTAAAAAATGTAAAATTAAGAAGGTGTGGATTGTACGCAGCCCCGAATTATCTATGCTTTTTTTTTTTTTTGCCTCAACGTGACCTATTGAACCTCAATTTACTACAGGATTTGTCAACAGAGACGGCTTAGACTTCGTTGTAAAAGTTGTGAATAAAACCTATCCAGAATCTGTAATGTTGTTTATTTTACGTAGCCTGTATCTCATTTTCTTCGATTCAGTCTTAGTCCAATCAATAGGTAAAGAAAAAAGGCTTACCAAATAAAAAATGGGCTGGAAGATTTGTTTTTTAAAATTTGTATAGAAAAGTGCCAACATGAAAACACCAAGTTATCCAACACAAAAGACCCCGGAAGAACTTTTCGGGGGCGAAAAACCACAAAAATTTATGACTTTCTGTGGTTTTTTCAAAATATCTCGGAAATGGTAAAAGTTAACAAAAATTGTTAAAGACAAAAGTTAAAGACGATTAAATTTCCTCAACTTTTATAATTACAACTTTTTTGTAGCATGTATAGCAAGCGCGTTACAATTTCTTGAAAGTCGGCATTTTTTCTGAACTCTAGAGCGCCCGTTAAGACACAGGCACGCGCAATGCGCATGCACTGATTTTGTTTCTAGTGAGGGCTTGTTTTTTTTTTTACGAAATAAGTTTGAATGAAGGAAAAATAAAGATTGTGAAGAGGAGGAGGGAGTAGAAAATCTTCAAAAATGCAGTGCAGAACGTCAAAATGAAGAACTTCAGCATTTTTTTAAGGGACTTAATAGAAATGACAATTTACACTGCCTGTCACAAACGCTACATCAATGAACAAATGATTGTAGCATATGTGCCGAGTTGTGCAGCTTGTGGTGATGATTGACAAATCAGGGCCGCCGCGAGCCAAGGAGGGGCCCTTGTCAGTCTGGTCAACGGATCCCCCCCTCCCCTCAACAAATTTATGATGCTCTGATTCCATAATGCCGGACGGTCCCCTAGTTTCCGACTAGGATGACATGGCATCTCGTTAGCCCTCGGCCAAATCACTGTGGCTCCATCCCTTCGATCATGAACTGAAGGTTTCTGTTTCAAAGATCGGTGCTTCTTGTACCAAGAGAGGATACCGAGAGATTTCTTCAAAAAGTAGAAACGGCTTCCTGAGCATGAAACTGAGTGTGAAGGAAACAATAGTAAAAGCAGCAGAAAATAGCGCAGATGAGTAAAAGAGAAATATACTTAATCGTATTGGAAGTGTAAAAGACTTAGTTGCTGTTGATACCTCGTATCATAAGTTTTGCCATCAGAATATCAGAGACCTGAAATCAAAATAAAACGAGAATGGCATCCCGCATGAAATATCGAGGCAACGGAAGCTATTTACTCTAACCTTGAAAACAGCTCAGAGGAGTACCAATTTCTCACAGAAGATTTGATGGATTAAATCGACGGAAATTTCGTTATGATATCTGAACACTTAAATCACTGCTTCACAAAAATATGAAGATATTTTAAGAGTCGGAACCACTAACAAGAAAGCAGTTGTTTGCTCTGAAATGTTGACTACAAATTACTCATTGATAACAGGTATTGCAGCAAGAACTCTGATCCTCAAAAGGAAAAGGTATGGGTTGTCAAAGCAGCTGCAGATATTATTTTGTCAGGCATGGAGTCAGAAGTTTACAATTTCCTCCAACTGACAACTTCTTAAGTGACGTTGATTCAGTTTTTTCTGATAAATTAAAACTGCTGTTGCAATCTATTATACTGAAGTACAAAAGGGGTTCTAGGGCAAAATGGAAAGAAACATGAATAGTTTTCTCCCACTCAGTCATCAATGCAGCAAATCCACAATCATGTATGTCCTCACTCCATCGTTATTGAATCTGTGACTATCTGTACAGAAAATTTGTTTCCAAACATCTCATTAAGATTCTTCCGCATTATTTCATCTTTGGATGAGACTGCAGAAGAAGATGATTTATTCCAAGAGCATTGAAACATCGCAACAATGAGAGGAACAACTTAAGGACTATAGCGGCCTTCTACCTTCTATAGACCCTGAAATAGAAAAATCTGGCCCTTCAAAACAACTTTGAAGAAAATACAACTATTTTAATATCCTGTATTTATTTTACGGTAGGACGACTCGCCCTGTAATTTATATGTACATGTTAAGCTTCTACAGATAGGTTTCCATTTTAAAAGGTAACTTTGTGTATATATTATTATTACTATATCGTCATTTATGCATGTTTGTCGTAATTATTTGCTTATTAAAATCCTAATATTTGTTCATTCACATTTATAAGCAAATATTGTATTTTTGTGGGTAACAATCAGCGTAGAATGTATTATTTCTGAGGTGCACCAAAGAACATAAAAAGTGTGCATGTTATACACAGTCCAGTCACATTAATGTAACCACCACGTACTTTCGACGTCGACGTCAAATTACCAATCACAAAAAGCACTTAGTAGCACAATGCAGTTGGGGGTGTACAAAGGGTGTGTGAGGGCTTTGGAAACCATTTCTATCATTGGCGTAATGCAAAAACGGGGCGATTTATCCGACGTCCAAAAGGGCATAATCATTGGATTTCGGGCCAAGGGTGGAAGCATTTCCAAATTGTATGAGTTTTTGAGCTGTTCGCTTGCCATCGTGGTAAAAGTGTACCGTGCATGGCAAAATGGGACTGTCAAAAATTAGCGACGTGGAAAATGTGGTGCACCAGAAGCCATAGATGACAGAAGCGAACGACGGCTGCGGAGATGCGTTCGGGTTGATAGATGGGCTACCGTTGAGCAACTGACCCTCTAGATGAACCAAGGGGCTACCAACATCATCTACCAAACTACTATTTAGTGGACGTTGCTTCGTCTGGGCTCCCGAAGCACAAGACTGGTTCATGCAGCTATGTTGACTACTGTCCATCGACGACGAACCCTGGAATTTGCACGCCAGTACCGCAGCTGGACGTTTATTGAGTGACAACAGGTTGCATTTACTGCTGAATCACGTTTTATGCTCCATCGGGCAGATGGACGTTGGCGTATAAGGCGTGATATCTCTGAAACTAAGCACCCTCAACCATTGCCGGAACGGTCCAAGCTGGAGACGAGAGCATTATGAGCTGGGGAATGTTTTCCTGGCATTCTCTGGGCTCACTCATCAATATGGAAAGCACGATGAATTTCTACAAGTACGCATCTGTCTTTGCGAACCATGTCCACCCCTATATGTGCAATGTTTTTCCTCAGGATGATGGCATCTACCAGAAGGACAATGCGAAGTGCCATACAGCTGCCAATGCATGTGCGTGGTTCGAAGAGCACCAGAATGAGTTTACCCTTCTTCCCTAGCCAGCAAACTCTCATTCAAACAGAATCGAGAATATGTAGGACCATCTCAATCGGGTTATTCGCTCCATGAATCCACGTAATCTAGCCCAGCTGGCCACAGCATTGGAGTCGCATGGCTCAAGCTACCAGTGAACACCTTCAGGGCCCTAGATAAATCTCTTCGTGCACGTTTCGCAGCAGTCCGCTCTGCGAAAGGTGGTTTTTCAGGCTTTTGACAGGTGGTCACATTAATGTGACTGGACTGTGTATATTCCTGTTACATAATACTATTTATCGTCGGTTGTTGGAGTGTGAAGAGGACTACTTCTGTCAAACCATAAGTCTTAGTTCGTGCGAGATGGGGTGGGTTTATTATTATTACTGTAACGTCATTTATGCATGATTGTATTTATTCTTAGCTCATTAGCCCCCTAATATTTCCTCATATCTATTTATATGCAAATATTGTGTTCTTTTTAAAAAATTTTTTGCAATAATCAGAGCGAATGTATAAATTATGTGTTATAAATGAATACTTGTAACATACAAAGGCGGATCCAGCTTCTGGTTCAGGAGGCGGTCATTTTCAGAAAGGAAAGGGTCTAAGTGCACTTTTTGTACGTAAATGGTATTTGGCGATTTTTTCGAAATATAAGTGCCAAAAATGCAATTTTAGGTCATGTTTGGTCGTTTAAGGGACGGAGGGGTCATGACCCCCCCCCCTCTTCTCCCGTCTGGATTCGTTCATGGAAGCAAATTTCCCATTAACACAATGTTATCGTCTGTTATTGGTGTCTGATGAGACCAACTTTTGTGAAACCAGAGTTGATCAGTACCACCAAGCGCAAAGTTGGGCCCCTTGTCAGTTTGGTCGCCCCCCCCCCAACAATATTTATTCAATTTATACTACTTTCCAAGCCGGGTCCGCTCTAGAACCAGGCCCCGACTGGGTTTTCCAACTTGGCTGACATGGCTTCTCGTCGGACCTGCGGATTTGGTACTCTGTAGCGGGAGAAGGGGGGGGGGTTATCTCAAAAGAAAAATAGTCAAGTAAAACTAAAAGTGTTGATAAACTTTCTCAAACTAAAGGTTCTAGTTAAGTTTTAATAACTAATGTGCGTTATTTGAAGAATAAACGCCTTTTTTTCTTGTGTGGGGGGGGGGGGCGTCTTTTTTCAAAGAGCTATGGCGAACTTATTATTTGTGCGAAAAAAAAAAAAGTTGTAACGTACAAAGTTTTAGAAAATTTAATCTTCTTTAACTTTTGTACTGAACTATTTTTGCTCACTTTTACCATTTCTGAGATATTTTAAAAAAGCCACAAAAAGTCGTAAATTTTTGTGGTTTTTCGCCCCCCGAAATTTCTTCCGAGATCTTTCATGTTGGATAACTTGTTTTTTTCTTATTGGCACCAATATGTACAAGTTTAAAAAATAAAACCTTCTAGCCAATTTTTTTGCTAGGTAAAATTTATCTATTGAAGTGGACTATCTGCGTAAAACAAACAATACTACAGATTCCGTCTATGTAAAATAAACAACATTACAGAGAATGAACCAGTCGTCATTTGCACTACACTACATTGTTTGGGCCTTAGTCTTAATTCACTCATTGTCTTTCAGTAAATAAAGTACTATAATTAAGATTTCAAGAATAAATCTTGACTTTTTAGAAAAATTTTGTGATTATGATTATAGCTGAAAAATTACTTCACATTAATTTAGTTGCTATGATTTTTTTCAAAAGAAAATAAACTTCGTTTTTTGTCATGTTATTATACGCGAGTTATGCTGACATTTTCCTTTAGTCTGAGTCTAGGACCTGCAGATTATTAACCGCCACGGATAATATGCTGGAAAATACGGTACTTCAACTCAGTGCTAACGTTTTCTGCGGCTTAGTAAGATACCAGTGATACATAAATATTAAGAATAGGGATGCACCGATAAGCAAATTGGCCGATTACCGATTAATCGGTTGTTGATAATCGGCCGATTAATGATGAGGATGATTGTTTTTAGTGCTGCCAATTTTACCATGACTGCTTTTTCTGTCTTATACAGTACCGAGTTTAGAAATAGTAAATTTCCGAGAGAAGATTTTTTTTTCTATTTTCTCATTTTCACAAAATAATTTCAATATTTTATCAAATTTCTTTGAATCAATTTTCATATTATTGTCAATAAAATTACATTAAAACATTATTATTTATGTTAATTGGACATAAAAATTCAAAAAAAGGGGAAGGGGAGTCTGTGGTGAGCACTCTAATTTAGGGTAACTACTTTTAATTTAAATTTTTTATTAGTTAGTAGCAATTTGATTCAAGACTTCTATTATTCGTGAAAATTAGAAGTTATCTAAAAACACTGTACTATGGAGAAAATTGTTGCCACAAGAAGAATGTTGCAACATTGTCTATGTATATTTATTCAAAGTAGGAGGATTATTTTACAAAAAATTTTATATCAACTGGTGAGGATTATTATTACTGTTAATAAAAATACTCATCAGTTTCTTAGTGGAGGCATACTTTGAAGAATAATAATTAAAGAATTTTTTTGGTCTATTAATCGGCCCGATTTTTGCCGATTATTAATAATCGGCAAAGTGGCCGATTAATCGGTGCATCCCTAATTAAGAATCATTATTTTTCCAATTATGGTCTTTAAAAGTGGGTAAAGCAGGTAGAAATGTATTTTTACTTTTGCTTTTTAGGCTGCAATTTCCCTCCAATATTGAACCTCTTACAACAAAAAGTGTTAGATTTTCCGCCGGAGAATCTTTAATTACTAGTATCACTTTAATGCTGATGTGCTATGGTTATACTGGAAGTGTTCATTTTACTGACCCTATTTTGCTACCTCATGGTAAGTAAAAATAAAAGTGAATTTTCACAAAAACGATTAGCTTGAGCAATGGTTGATATGCAGCCATCATGTATTACTTTGCATGGTATTTTATTAGCTTAACTTTAATTCTCTCTTTTAGTTTAACTGAAGCTGTGTTATATCATGTTCACATCTTAATGTACATTGTACGCTTTTAAAAATTACATCCAATGTTGCATCAAAGAAAGGAGCAAATTTTCTGCAACCTAAATTTAGTGCTAGATTGAACCAAAACAGAGTGTTTAATATCGTTGCCAAGTTTCGTGTGGAAGGTTGAACCATACTCGTTATTCCAGCTTTTTCCTACCATGGAAGTCAATTTGAATCGTATATCATGTTTTCCTTTCCCTATAACTTGAGTGAAGTCTCGTCACTTTGTTTTGGCTGTAATGTAACAAACACGGTAAATGAGATAAAATAAGAGGAATAAGATATTTCTTGCCCGATAAATTAATATCATTGATGTAAAAAAAATTAAAAAAATAAGCGAGTATCATTAAGTCTAACATGTCTGACATTTAGTCACACCCCAGGTCAAAATTCATGCTAGAATTTGTATTTGCAAGTACAGCATTCCATGCTAAATCCTAGCAAGAAAACTAGCATTAAACTACCATAAATTATTGCTTTTACTAGCATACCATGGTGTGTTATGGCTCACTTTTTAAGGCTTATAGTATAGGGGAAGGTGGGGATGAATAGGACAAATTTCATGTTTTAATTAATATTCGAAAAATTCTACATTTTTCAGCCACTTAACAATTTTTATACAAATGTTTCAACTATTTGTTACACATAAATAAATGAATTCAGTCAATTTGCTCTAATTTTACATTGCTAAAATATTTTTTATGAGTGCATGTATTCTGTCCCATTCATCCCCATAAAGGGGATGAATGGGACAACATTGGGGATGAATGGGACAAGTGAAGAAAATGACTAGAAAAAAAGTTTAATGTTTGGTCTTCGGTTTTTTTGCTTTTTCTATTGCTTGTTTCTCAATGGCTTCTTTTTCTGGGGTGTCAGTTAGAATACGACAGCATCCTCGTTTTCTTCCTCTTCGTCCTGTTTTTCTTGGAGATGCTTTCGGATACGGGCGAATAACTCTTGAGAGGACTGGTGTCTTTGCTCGTTGGAAACATTTCTGCTGACGTCCCAGGGCTATTCATAAAATCTGAAGGGGTAGTTATGTTGGTTACATTATTTTTATTGAAACTACTCGCTCTTGATTGGCTTGTATTTTCAGGCGTGCGGATGGATAATTCTGGGTGTCTGGACAAAAACCCTGAGAGCCAATCCTTTCCCGCAATTTCATTTTCCTCCCACCTTGATGGAACATTTCCTAAGAATTGTGAAAATTCAAAAGCTAGCTTCCTTGTTTGAACAGTTGTGAGACCATAACACATTTAAGATGAAATTTTCAAATATTCACTCAACTGGTTTTCTTCTACGCTTGAAAATATTTTCCTGTTTCCCACATTTGGATTTGGAGCATAGGATTCTAAATCAGCGCTCTGCTTAGCTTCTTTCACATATCTGCCTAAAGTCGACTTGGACATATTAAATGCGTCTGCAACTGTTCTTACAGGCATTCTCTTCAATACAACCTCATTAACGGCTTCTTTAATCGTTGATGAGGCGCCCCTTATTCGTTCCGTTTTCTTTTTCCAATTCCGTGGCATCCTACAAAAAGAAGTTAAATTAATTTTTAAAAACCATGGTTACAAAATGCTGGTAGCTATTTTTATTTATAGATATTTTAAAACGAAAGGATTGAGTGCAATTAAAGGTGTTAACTATTCTTAGTTAAAAATTTTTGATGTGAATATAAAATAAATTGCCATGATCAGATTTCAATAGGTTTAATTAATAATGTAGTTAAGTAGTTTCAACATTTTGTCAATCATTTTCAACATGATATAACATTATTTGCTTTGAGTGCAGTCCTTTTTAATAAACACTGGAGTAATTTTAACAAAAAAACTTACTTTTGGTATTTGAAAATAAGCTTTGCTGTCTTGTTTACACCAACATGGAAGCAAATGCTTTGAAACACAATTTACTAAGTGGTAAAGGTGCTGTCATCTACTAGGTAAAATATCAAAAATTTAAAGTTAATTTTAGGTATAAAAAATTCAGTTGTCCCATTCCATCCCCTGTCCAATTCATCTCCATCCTCCCCAACAAATTCTAGCTTGTGTTGCTTTTATTTCTTGCTTTTCTAGCAAGATTTCTACCATAGGTTGCTTTTATTTTTTGCTAGTCTAGCAGTAATTAACTACCCTCAGATGCTATTTTTTGTTTGCTAGCAACCACCCGTTGCTTTTCTAGCAAGATTTCTAGCATCTGTTGCTTTTATTTTTTGCTTTGCTAGCAAGATTTCTAGCATCTGTTGTTTTTATTTTTTGCTTTTCTCGCAAGATTTCTAGCATCCGTTGCTTTTATTTTTTACTTTTCTAGCAAGATTTCTACCCTCTGTTGCTGTTATTTTTTACTATTCAATTATTTTTACGACTTTGTCGTTTTTCCTCAATTTCTTTAAATTTTACTATTTTTACCACCTTATTTCCCAAACTTTTCTTGAATTTTCCTATATCTTCGTAAAAAGTATTAGCTGAAAGTATAGGAAAGAAATAAAAAGTAAACTACCTTTTATGCTTAAGGGTAAATATCAAGAAACGTGCTAATTTAAGTCACAAATGAATTCCCCAAGCATTTCGAAATAAAAACCAAAAGTGTTTCTACTTTTATACTGTAAACTTCGTCGCACATACAATTCATGACAAAATTTTTAGATTTTGCTTTAATTCGTGACAGTAGAACGCTTTTTATTGCTTCAATGTCTTGTCGGTAGCGCGTCACACATTCGAATCACAAATTAAAAAAAAAAAAATCCTGTGAATTATAAAACATCGCAGCACAAACATATACTGAAAGAAATAACGTGTTTTATGTTCGTCTATGAAGATCAACTCTTGTGTTTTAGATGAAATGAATTTATATTGATAAAAATGCAATTTCTGCTTGTCACAAGTTTTCATAACATGACGAGAGCGCAAACTTCCGCGATGATAATTTCAAGACAAAATATTTTTTGGTACCAATAAAGTGCGCTGGGTGAAGCCCTAATGTATGATGTTCAAGTTTCGATCAAAAGTTTTCATTTCAGTTGCATTGAATTACAGGTAAGATTTGTTCAATCTTGACTTTTCCGTTTCTACCAAATGAAGTGTCATGTCGGCAGCGGAAGTTAAGACACAAAATAAATTAATTTTTCATTTTATTTTTGCATAATGGAAAAGAAACCTATTGCCATGGACATCATAAGGAATTTTTATTTTCGAATCTTTAGTTAGGGATGTTCAGCTATCATATTGCGGGAAATTTGTCATGTCGGCAGCGGTCATGTCGGTAGCGTCGAAGTAGAAGATATTTGTTACGAAACTGATGCGTGCGTTACCGATGTCTTTTCGCAATTCTTTCTTCGTGTTATGAGTTTGTTGAGTTGAGTTTTAAAGTACAAAGATAATTTTAAATGCATCTTTTTTCCTGCCAAATTTTCATATTATTGGAAACAGTTTATTATTGTTTTTTTTTTTAAATGCTTCAAAAACATTAATTTTTCCGCAAAATTTGAGTTTTTAAAAAAAATTTTCGCAATTTTCATCTTCTTTTCTTTTACATTAATATTCAGACCTTCGTCCGTAACTACTGCACCCAAAAATATAATTTTGTTGTAAAATAGAAATCTTACGAACAGTTTAATGCAAATCTCCCTCCCCCACCAAAATCTGACTGTCTTGAATTAATTTTGTTTTTTAAGATTGCGTTAAGATTTTTTATTTTTATTTTTTAACTATTACCTATTTATCTGTTTGAAAAAAACTTTGTCGTACTTAGTTAAACTTTAACTAACTTTTAATCAGTCTCTAATTTTATTTATGAAACAAAAAAGCGTTCAGGCTGTGTAAATATTATTATATTCTAAGTAATAATTATTTTCTTTTCAAACACAAAAGGTAGTGAAAGTGTTTATTACTTTTGTACCCTAAGTGTAAAATCTGTAATATTTGTCAGATCGGTAGCATTCTCATCATGTCGGTAAAGCTCGAAAGACAACCCCCCTAAAATGGGGGTAAATGTTCACCTTGACCATGCCCCTAATTTTTAAAATGAATTGTTACTAATGTGTATTTGAAATACCCTATTAATTTTATTTTCTGAGTATCTTTAAAAATTGAAAATTTCCATTGTCAAATTGGCACTTTTCCTGATATTCACCCTTAAAGAGAAGATTATTATTACTTAGAATATATTAATATTTACACAGCCTGAACGCTTTTTGTTTCATAAACAATAAAATTAGAGACTATTGAAGTTAGTTAAAAGTTTGTTTAAACGAGTTAACGAAGTTTTTTCAAACAGATAAGTTAATAGTTTAAAAATGAAATCAAATTCTTAACACAAGCTTAAAAAACGATATTAATTCAAGACGGTCAGAGCTTGTAGGGGGAGGGAGATTTGCACAAAACTGTTAGTAAATTTTTAATTTCAGAACAAAATTGTATTTTTTGGAGCAGTAGTTACGAACGAAGGTTTGAATATTGATGTAAAAAAAGATGTTAAAAAATGGTACCGTAAAATGGGGTGTATAGGAACAGCGGGGTCAATCGGAACAAAACTTCCCAACCGTACAAAGAAATTCTTCATAAATATACTATTGGGTATTTTTCGCCATGAATTTTTTTTTAGAAAGGTAAGATCATAGGAAGTAGGAAAAAAATACTTTTGTCAATTTGGCAACGCTACTGGCTTCTAAAGAGGGCTGCACGTTGAATGCTAGAAAACATCACATTTTCATAGACTGCAAAACTTCATATGCAAGAACAAACCTTCTTATATTTAAAAACTATGAGTGGTATGTTTCAATTATACATGTATCTGAACAACAGAATACCACATTAGAATTTACATTTTTTATAAATTGTGTCATAAAAGTGAAGAATTCTGAAAAATGCCATGGGAAAAAAATTTGCGGGGTGAATCGGAACACTTAGTTCTGTTGTTCCAATTCAAACTTATTTGAAGGAAATTGTTTGAAAAATCAAGATTCTAACCGCAATTCTTCTAATCAAGACAGGGACAAGGATTTATTACTGTTTATCCCTTCTCGTGAGCAACTAGATCTTAGAATGACAAAAGTTACAGATTTCAAAAGATTTTTTCTCCAGGAGACTTTTTTTTACTTAAAATAAAAGGGAGAAAGTCACATAGACTTTATGTAGTAAACGTCCAGCACACAGACAGTGATGAATAAGCGAAAAAATCTTTCAGGACAATCCCCGAAACCCAGAAATTTCAAAAAACTAAAGAAAAGGCAGAGTTCATCCCAGGAGATGTTATGAAAAAACTTAAGCCAAGTCACAATTGCTAGTTTTAAGGACAAGTACATATTTGTGGACGACATGAGTGACTTCCATTCATGTTAAATCTTTGCATTTCAATTCAAAAGCTTTTCTTAAAATTACTTTTCATTTTTCATAAGTTCAAAATTATTTTGAATTTTCACAAATTATAAACGTTTACTGGTACTGAAATTATACATTTATTTGACAGTAATTATCTGTTCTTATTCTCCCCCATCAATATTACTCATGTTTGTGAGACCTATTACAGATTAAATTGAAAAAAATAAAAATTTTAACAAGTGTTCCGATTGACCCCTATCAGCGGGGTGATTCGGAACACCCATAATTTGCTATATATTTTAATAATAATTGCTCAAAATCTTTTGTCTTTGCTTGGAATATCAAAAGTAAAGCAAGACCGAAGTTTTTACCCAAAAAATCAAATTAAAAAAAAATCTTTTAACTGCTTTTTTTACAATCAAAGCTGAAAAGTGTTCCGATTAACCCCATTTTACGGTAATAATTTTGTTTATCTTAAATTTTGAGAAGATAATAACGTTTCTGAAGCATATTAAAAAGAAAAAAAATACTCCTTTTCAGTAACGAGAAAATTTGACAGGAAATAAGATGCACTTAAAATTATCTTTGTACTAGTTCAACTCAACAAACTCATTACACGAAGAAAGAATTGCGAAAAACCATCGGTAACGCAAGCATCGGTTTCGTAACAAATGGTTTCTATTTGACGCTGCCGACATGATGCGCTTGACAAATTTCCCGCAATATGATAGCCGAACATCCCTAATTAAAGGTTCGAAAATAAAAGTACCTTATTATGTTCATGGCAATAGGTTTCTTTTCTGTTATGCAAAAATAGATTGAAAATTAATTTATTTTGTGTTTTAATTTCCGCTTCCGACATGATACTTCATTTAGTAGAAACGGATAAGTCAAGACTGAACAAATCTTACCTGTAATTCAATGCAACAAAACTTTTGATCGGAACTTAAACATCATATACAAGGGCTTCACCCAGCCCAATTTATTGGCGCCAAAAAATATTTTGTCTAATGATTATCATTCCGGAAGTTTGCGCTCCCGTTATGTTATGAAAACTTGTGATGAGCTGAAAATGCTTTTTTTTTTATCGATCTGAATTCGTTTTATCTAAAACACAAGAGTTAATCTTCATAGACGAGTATAAAACATGTTATTTCCTTTAGTGTTTGTTTCTGCTGCGATGTTTAATCCACAGGATTTTTTTGAAATTTGCTATTCGAATGTGTGACGCTGCGACATGATTTTGAAGTAATAAAAAGAGTTCTAGTGTCACAATTTAAAGTGAAATCTCTAAATTTTGTCATGGATTGTATGTGGGACGAAGTTTCCTGTATGAAAGTAGAAAAAAAAATGGTTTTTATACGGAAGTGCTTGGGAAATTCATTTGTGACTTAAATTAGCACTTTTCCTGATATTCACTCTTTCTTTTCTTTTCTTTCTTTTTTTTTTTCGCGGACTGCGATTGAAATTTTAAGTGTGGTTGGTTTTAGGGGTATTATTTCATTTTCAGGGACTCATTGGGAGGTATGCTATCACTTTTGAAGGGATGGAAACCGACTGTTTTTTGCTTTTTTAATTTTGTGTGAGGGCATATTTATTCTTGAAATGCACTCTAAGTATTCTGAAATAGAATAGAAAAAAACTTTACCAAATGAGAAATTTTTAGGTGCCCCCCCCCCCCGCTCCTTTCTTAAACCTCACACACTACCGGGTGGGTGGGAATTTTTACCTGTTCTTATGGGGAGAAGAACAAACAATTTGAAACAGGATAGATCTTTTTTATTATGCATTGGGAATATTTTCCCATTTATTGTTGGTTCTGTTTATTTGCTTATTTTGTTCATGGGCATTTTGTTGAAGTTTACAGACGATCAAATAATATAAACAATGTGAAACACTAATTAAATTAAAAATTTTTCACTTTTAATCGCTTCAAGAACAAGAGCTGTAAATCACACAAGATATCAAAAAACTCCAAATTTTCCAAGAATATTGTGAAATCTAGTTTCATCTCCGAAGATGAGACTACATGTAACAGATTCTTTTACAAAGATATTAATTGAAAGCCAAATTTGTATTCTTTCCCTACACTGTTAAAACTACGGGGTGCCAATAAGAAAGCTGGGGTAAAAGCAAAGTGCCACGGGGTGCCATAGCAAGTTTGAAATGCTCTTACAGTACCAAAAGGCCTCGCAGAGGGTGCTTAATGCTAACTCTGGAGCGCCATCAGCACCTTTTAGGGGGAATGAAGCTTGCACATGCTCAGTGAGACATCTCGCAGTGAAAAGCGGCACCTTTGATAGCCTGCGCATTGCGACTCCAAGGTCTCATCATCAACATCAACCATTTGAATGGCGGACATCTTGTTTACGTCGACACGATAGAATTCTCCGAACAGTCTTGGATTTCACCTTGAGTTTATTACAAAAATGGATTAATTCCTCATTTTAATCTTCGAATTCTCACGTATGTACATGCATGGTACAATCATGGTTCTAAGATTTCCCTACATATTTACAATCATTTCAAAGTGTTCCTACGGAAACGTATCTCTGCGTAGCAAATCTCTTTTGCTGCGTAGACTAGGGCTGCGACATCGATGTCGATGTTTGGGAAACATGGATGTTTTTACCATTGATGTTTGAGGGTCGATGTTTTTCCAACATCGACGCTTTGAGTTCGATGTTTTTTTCGATGTCGATGTTTTATAATACAGCAAAGAAAGCTTGATAAAGATATGCGATAACCAGACATATTAAGAAGTTTAATCCCATCAAGTAAGTTCTCATCTTTAATTAGAAGTTTCAGTTTCAGTATTGATATCAGGCTTGGAGTAATTATATTTTTTTGTAATCGTAATCATAATCATAATTTGGAAATGGGACACTCGTAATCGTGTAATCGTAATTGTAATCAAGTATTTCTTGTGCAATCGTAATTGTAATCTAACTTTTAATAATTGTAATTTAGCCCTGTAATCGTGTAATCCCGACTTGCTGAAAGTGAAGGCTGCTAAGTTGCGTTTCTACTATTGTTTAAAAAACATAGGAGAGCTGTTTCGGGTTCGCTAAATTTAGCTGTTCTTAGGTCATAAAGTGGAGCCCCAGGTCCTTACGTAAGTGCTTGGTAGCGGGTGGCGCCCATGAGAGGCAGACCCGTATCCCTGACAATGGCCTTGATCCCTGACTGTCTCCGCCGATTCTTAGGGTCATCAATTTTCCCTTTCATCAACTGACAATGAAATTGACAAACGAAATTGCCGCCTAGGAAGAAAACAGTGTCATCAAAACACTAACACGTTTTCGGTTCGACAGGATTCTGTAAACAGTTGCCTTTTATATGGTTTTTTCCCTCTTTAACTTTCTTTAGCGAAAGAGGGTTTTTTTTTTCCAAAAGAAGAGCGAATTTGCAATTGTATTACAGTGATCATTCAACAAGTAATCTTGGCGAAGACAACACCTGGTGACTTTGTATTTTTTTTTTTTCAAAATATTTTCAAATATAATTAAATCTTAAGTTTACGCTTTATATTTTAATGCTAATATTATTTAAAATCGATAAGTACATGAAAAAAAAAAGTTGTCTATTCATAGATTTTTAAAGCATTTTTTGTGCGCATGATTTAATGCTTTCGCTATCACCGGGACATATATGTCCCGCATGCAGTTTCAAATGACCTTATGGGATAAATATGCTTTGTATTATTGTGAATGCATGTCCCGCTGGTATTCCTTAATCTCACTGACAATTCAGTGTATTTTTTTTTTTTCTATTTTCCGAATTACAACGATATTTGCACTGTAACTGATGTATTTAAGTACTTATTTAATTTTTTTTCTCAGAAAAAAATTGGTTGTGAAAGAGGTAACATCTATTATTTATTTTAAAGTGTTAATTATCTTTTTGTATTGGGAATAATTTAATATACTTTTATATTTATATTCATTGCTTAATTTTCATGTTTTTATAGGCAATAATAGCACTTCAGTGTACCTTAAAGTTGTGACAGGATATTATTATTAAATGGTCAAAGGTGCGTGTATGACATTAGTAAATAAATAAAATAAATAAATAAACAAACCCTTAACTTAGTATTACTCATTATTTCCAATCATCTGTGTAATATTAGTAAATTAAAACTCGTAATTCTTCAGCTATGACATTGTCGTCGCGAATGAGCATTATTTTTATATACACAGGATTCACATTCTACCCACAATTCCTAAAATTGTACTAAAATTTTGTTGGTGTTCCTAAAAAAGTTGGAAAATTGTACAGTGGTCTGTTTGGGAGAACTTAGTGGCCCTTTTACCAAATATTTTATTGCAAAAACAATTTTTTTTGCTAGATATTTGATGTGATAAATGGATATTTTACAAAATATTTCGTTATAAAAACCGAGCCATCAGCTGAGAATGAGCCATAAATTGATCACCAGTGCGTCTGTACTAATAGATAAAAATAAAAATGATAAAGAAAAAAAAAGCTAGATTTGTCGATTTGTTGTAATAACAAAAATACTACTGAGTTAAGAAAATGAAGATTGGCTTTAGCCTTAATAAAAGAGAGTCCGAAAAAAAAGTAGAAAGTTGATGTTAACTCTCTTTATGAAAGTACAGGAATTTTGTATTTTATTTTACAGGGGGAAGATGTATTTTTAGTTTTGTTAGTCAGTTGCTATGTAATAAACTACTTTTAGACAACCTACTTGTATTCGCATAACTCCTAAATTACCATTAAAATTTTCTTAAAATTTAGAAAAAGTCTACATATGGATGGATTGCGGGGGTGATCAGAGGGTCAGCTGACACCCCTTCCTGTGACGAGAAACACATTTTATCTGTTGCACAACCATTATTAATTTTGCTCTCATTGAAACAAAAAAAATTATCCATGACTTATGTATGAATAATTATCAATTTTTAAAAGGATTTTATTCGAGCTTTATTTGAGCATTTTATTTTTAAGAATTTTATAATTCCAGTATTGATTACAAGTAGACAATTTATTAATTGCAAATTTATGTTTTTACTGGTAATAAATTTTTACAAAAATAAATAAACGTTTAATTTAACAGAATATTATAAAAATATTACTTGCTGTGTAATATTGCATTGTTTTAAGGATGGTTTAAATTTTACCTTCGTAATATAATTTTAATGAAATCCTTAATTTTTACGCGTTCCTTTCATTTAACTGATAAGGTAAACACCAGCGCATTGAAGCTTGACCCCAACCCCGGAAAAAATTTTTGGTAGATCTATATATATATATATATATATACAGTGAACTCTCACTTATACGCCGGCCCAAGGGACCAATAGAAAAAGGCCCCTAACTGAGAGAGACGTATAAGTGAACAAGCCCATTTAAAGGACTAAAACGCAACATAGGTTCTAATGAGAGCATGAATAAGAATGTTTCTATAGAAAGGGACATATTACTACGGTTTGGCATAGTAAATGTAAAGTAACTACACTGATAAAGAGAAAACAAAAATTATAGCATACATTATTACAAACTTTTTTTTTAACTATGCGTAATAGATAATTGTCCCTCTCCTAACTCTAGTTCATGCGGAAAAAATGCCTTCCGTGAGAAAAAAAAGGCGAAAGATTAAAGGAAAAATGAAAAAAAAAAAAAAAGCTTATTTTTAAAGAAAATAAATTGAATTTTTTACATTTTAGGGAAAATTCGTCGCATAAGTGAAATATTTATCTTGAGAGCGACAGCGATGCACAAACGATTGATACTATTATTATTTTGCTATGGAATGTGCTGGGACCATTGAAAACCGTCGTATAAGTGAAAAAGGCGCATAAATGAAGCGGCGTATAAGTGAGAGTTCACTGTATTCCTCAAAAATCTATAATCGTGTAATCGAAATCGTAATTGGTATATAATAATCGTAATCGATTACATTTTTTTTTCATAATCTAATCGTTGCTGTAATCGTAATTGCGTTATGAAAAAGGACAGTAATCGTAATGGTAATCTCCAATTGTTCTCGCTCGTAATCATAATCGATTACATTTTCTCGTAATTGACTCCAAGTCTGATTGATATCATTGGAAAACATTATGATTATTTTCGATGTTTTGCTCTCTGTTTCTTAAAGATCTCTAATTTGCTTTCGCCGTTTTTTTTTTTTTTTTAATTTTATTTATTTTATCATTTTTTTTGTCAGTGTTTTAAATTTCAGCAAAAAAAAAAAAATCATAAAGATATGCGGCCAAAAGTTACATCGTTATGCAGCCGTTACACTATCAATCTCGTTGGAAGACGTTTTTGATTGTGACCATCGATGTTTAACGGTCGATGTCTTTTAATGATCGTTGTGTCGCGTTCATTGTTTTTTTTTCTTTCGATGTCAGTTTCACATTTCTGCTAAAAATAATAAAAATATGCAATAAAAAAGATTCCACTTTAACAGTTGCATTATCTATCGTATTGAAATAAAGATTTTTTAAATTACTGATTATGGTTTACGGTCAATGATTTTTAAACATCGTTGTTTTTTGCGCTTGAGTTTTTTTTCGATAATGATGTTTTACCTTTCGGAAAATAAGTTTCAAGAAATATGCGATAAAGAAAAGTTACACAGTTCATTAACAGTTGCAGTATCTATCTCACAAAGAAAGTTTTCTATGATTGACATCAATATCATACGATTGATGTTTTTCAGGAAACAGAAGAAAAAAACTAAATGACTGATATAAAGAGGTGCAATGTATTGAGGAGTTACTGTGTTACTGTACATTTAAATGTGCATGCAATTTTTTAAAAAAAAGAGATAGATGTTTTGAAACATCGATGTTTGCTAACATCGATGTTTTTTGGTCGATGTATCAATACCATCGATGTCTTAATTTCTTAACATCGATGTTTTGCCTTCGATGTCGCACCCCTAGCGTAGACACAGCTAACAAGCAGCAGAACGAAGAAGAAAGGTTTGAAAAAAAAAAGCTCTGCCCGACTCTTTCTTTCTTATTTGTTTTTATCATGCGTATATGTATGTGATATGTACATGATTTGCATTTTGTGCTTTTGCTAATATCTTTCATTGGCGTTATTGATAACGAATGCTGAGTTCGTATTGCCAGAGCTTGCTTTCCCCCCCCCCCCATCAGTTGAAATGAATAAATAGATCGCTAAAATACATTTCGATTTTTAACCCATTTATGCCCAGTAGCCTAAAAACGGGACGCTTGTTAGTTACTGCATACAAAAACCTGTAATGGGTATACCATTTTACTAAAGCTGTTTTTCACAAGTTAAATAGTCCTTCTTGAGAAAACCAGATAGAGCCACTATTTGGACATCAGAGTTTATTTATTGACAGCTATTTGCAGACAAATCAGTCAAGCAACGATCCAGCATGGGTAGCCGCAGAAAGTAAGTTTTTTTTCGCGAACTTATTTTTCATAAAATTAAACTATTTTAAAATGATTTGCTTAAAATTGATCACAGATGCCTTCTGTAATGTTACTTTGCAAAAGTAAAGTCAAGTAAAGTCGTATTTGCGCACATATCTGCAAAATATTCCATAAACTGGACGTTAAATATCTTAATAAATATGGCAACGGCGAACTATTTCAAGCCTAAAATGTATGTAAACCATTCCAAGTAAGAGTTTTAACCCACTAATGCCTGACATTTTATTTTTCAATGATACTTCGTATACTGGTTACAAATAGTGTTTAATGGACAGGAAAAATAGTTAAAAAATTATCATGTAAAAAATAAATTTTTTATTTAAGAAAAAAAAATCGTCCCTAAAAAGGGACGCTAGGCACTAAAGGGTACATACTTTTTTACCAAAATTTTTTTTTCGGCCTACAATGTAATATTGAAAATGACAATTTATAAGAAGAAATAAAAGCAGCAATTAACATAAACTGGGAAGTAGATTCAGAGAACAAGGAAATATTGGTGTTGTTGAGTATGAAAGTCAGCAAAACATTTGTTCTGAAAACCTACGTATTGCATTTGCTGCATTCCGATAAGGTCTTTTACTTCAATGGGCATATCTTACCTGAGTCTTATTTAAAACAATATACCAACTAGCCCCATAATACCTAACTCAACTCCATTGAGCTCAATGCATGTTGTACAGCAGCTTCTAAAATAAAAATGAAGAGCGGCTACCACCATTTTTTAGAGTGGATCAAAAACCGGTAGTTCCCGATATTTGATGCATGGGATCTTTTTCCCTATGCAACGTTTGTATTGAGCAACCATATATATTTGGTTCATCAATTTCAATTACTTTCTTTTCGCTGTTGGACAATCGCTTAGCCTTTACAATAGGATAAACTCCATGAAGATTCAATGCAATAGTAATGACATTGCTATTATTCCACCGAATCAACGTAATATTATTTTACCTGTCATCGACATTTATTCAAAACTTCCTCTCTTTTCTTTTTTGAACAACGTAACTTCAGTTCATGAGCATTTTTTAATCCAATTCTTGCACAAAACCTTGCTGAGACAAATAATCACGTAGGAGCGCAAGAGAAGTAAATAAATTCTCACAGTAGAGATCAAAATTGGCATGCTCAGGGAATTCTGAAATTAAATCTGCAACCACCCCCCCTTTCCCAAACAACAGACACATATGCAATCCTTGAATTCTTCACATCAAATTGAAATGCTAAGCTTCTGAAACAGCTTAGGGCTTCTTCCCCCCCCCCCCAACAGTCAGACTAAACAATAATAAACACCTAAATGCATAATGGAAAACTAATGAAATATAAGGAATAATTAGTGTTTTAAAGAATTACATTTTTGAAATAGCTTTCTTTCAAAATTTACCTTGAGTATTTTTTGTAATTAAAAAAAAAAAAGAAAATATTTAAGAACATTGTATAATTAAATTTATATATATTAATTAATTTAATTTAATTAGATTTTGAAAATAAAATAAGTTTTAAAAATGACAATTATTATCTGTTTTTCAGTCTAAAAACATTTACTAACTTCTTTGATATAAATTATAGATTCTAAGCAAGAAATCAGCAACGGTTAAACAATGCAGCCTTTGGTGCCTAGCGTCCCTTTTTAGGGACGTTCTTAAATTGCTATAAAATCCTAAAAAAAATTAAAATTTACAAAATTGCAAAAAAAGGTAAACTAAAACATCGTTCAAAGTAGCACATATATCAAACACAGATAGATTTACTTGTTAATAACTTTAAAAACTTAGCTTTTTGTTCTTGAGATTGTGAACGATGTACTTTTTGATAAAGATCATAATCAAATGGATACAGATCACACTTTACAGCGGTTATGTGCTGCAATCTGTTAATACGGAATTGAAGCAATACCAAAGTAATAATTGAACACAATTATTTGGTTGAAATGTTCATTTTTGGAAAATTCAGACACACTTTTCGGACCGTCCCTAAAAAGGGACGCTAGGCATTAATGGGTTAAGCAGATAAAAAATACAAAAAAATTGTTAAAAAAAAACTTGGGCATAAATGGGTTAATCTGTACAAATGGGTTAATCTGTTAAACAAAAACTGCTTTTCAAATACCCCTATATTTTATTCCATAAAGATATTTAAATATCAAACTATTCATACGTATTAATATGTTACTCTTGTTTAAAATTTTCGAAGTTAATGAAACGATTCAAATTTTTATTAATCGTATAATAGAACATACAACTGAATATTTTGATTGTTCTTGAAAGGGAGCCATAAAATACCTTCCCTCTTCGTTTTCGGTACAGATAATGCTGTAGTAAATGTCAATAGCATTTTAAAACTACTGAGTTTAATCCAAGTCATGAATTCTTTAAAAATATGTTGGAAAGTCTGAACTGTGAGAAAATGTCTTTAACTACAAGTTTCGATCATTTTCAAATCGGAATTCAAGGTGAAAGGTACCAAGACTTCGTGAATAAAAACAATAAAGAAAAGTAAGCACAATTGAAAAACAAAAACGCACACAGCACAGGGGGGGATCTGCAATAGTGAACAGTACCATCATGCTCTCCTCTACGGTTCCATCTTTCACCCGCGGTGCTTGTTGAATTGAGGTTACCAGTTTTCACCCAAGTCAAGGGTAAAATCTGGTAAAATCTCAGCTCCCTTCAGGATGCCGTTGGTTCTACAAGCGTTTCACCCTGGAAAGGTGCTAATCGCAACCAGTAGTTTTAACAGTGTGTTTATTTTATGAAAACATTCATATTTTATGAAACATGCTGTAACTTCCAAGTTAAGTAAAACTGGTGTTATAATCCTGTTTTTTTGGGGGGGGGGGCGGGGGGGCTGAATTCTAAGGCTTTGACTTGATTGATAATGATCGATTTAGGCTACCAATAGCTTTTTAGTTTAAACTCTCACAAAATAAAATGAAAAAAAAAAATCTGACTCACTGATTTACTTTAAATGCTGCCTTCTAAAATGAAATGTCTGAATTCAAATTTTTAGATTTTAATGTTATATTTTCTTCTTATTAAATGAGAGTTGAATCTTTTGTTCATTTAGCTCCATCTTTTCATGAAGAGCTTAAAATCACGAGAAAATGCTCATCAAGTGTTGGAAGGCCCCATCTGCTGCAAGGAGTGTTGAAGCAAGAGACTCTTCTCACACCCAATACCAAAAGGTTTTCATATTTTCTTTTCTACCAAAGGGCTTTGTTTGCTCAAAATTCTCCAAATGCTCACTATTACTTTAGTATCCAGTGTTTTTCTTTTGTGTTTTGTATTTTGCTGATAGTACATACACTACTGCTACCATTAGTCAGAGCTGTCAACAACTACAAAACAAATTCATTGTTTCTACGAACTTCAGCCTCGAACTATGACGCTATGAAAAAGTGTCCAAAACATGGGGTTTTCTTTTCTTTTTTAATCCCAAGAAACATTTCAATCATTACAGATGATATCCATTGCATGATCAGTTAGTTAATATTGTTTTTTTACTTAATTATGTGTATTCTAAATTTTTTAATTAAAAATAAATAAAATTAATTTATCAGAATAAACGATAGGCCAGTCGTGGTTGGGGAGTGAAAAAAAAAATCGAATTCTGAAGTAATTGGTGGAAAGCTGGAACTTTTTTTTAATATTATTTCTTATGGGTCTGTAATGAATATCCTAAGTTCCTCCTATTAAGTGAGCTTTCGCCACCGCGTCCAAAATAGTGACAAAAAACACCTATTTTTTCATTAATACTGCAGTATCACAAAAATGACTCTCAAAATAGCCATACATGCATAGAGTAAACTTGTAGAGCATAAAATTTGTAGAGCACCTACATCTTATATCTTTGGAAACTATTACGCTTGTTCGAGTTAAAATTCCAGTCAAAAGTGCTTTTCGTCAATTTCAAAGAGCAATATCTCAAAAGGGTCATCTTGACTTTCAATTTTCTTTACATTATTGGAAAGAGCTTACTTTTCTTTAGTGAGCAATGCTTGTTTTATATTTGAGACAAACCAGTTTTGAAAAGGTATTGCAAATCAAAAACATGTAAATATTTCATGTGAAAACAAACAAAAAATGGCATAGACCAGATAAGTTCATGTCAATTAGTTCTATAAAAACTTGCAGGAGCTATTGTATTTATGTTTTGATACAAAAATAATTTTTAGATAATTTTGAATGTTACTTTTTGTGTGTGCCCCCGTAAAAACTCAGGAAATGGCAAAAAAAAAAGTTTCGTTTTTTACAAAAAAAATTACTTTTTTCTCGCTGCTAATAGAGCTTGAGTGTTTTCCTAAGTGCTATTTCAAAGCTCTTGGAACAAAATTTCAGATTATGTTCCTTGGCAAGGTTGAGGGTCCACAATATTTCAGGGTCATAGAAAGCAGCTTGTTTGTTTTTTCCAAAAAATTAAATAAATAAATAAATGAATAAAGTAAATAAATAGATAAATCCGTTAATATGGTGTATATGTGATAAAAAAAATCACAATGAGACTGCAAAGACATTATCCTGAAAAGCAATAACGAAAAATTTTAAAAGATGAATTTTGCAATTATTTCTCCCTTGTAAACTAAATAATGGTAATTGAAAATATGATAAGTAATAATTGAAGCCCCATTCTTTATATAGCCGAGGATGTGGCGTCAAAATTATCTGTGCCAACGCATCAGCGCCTTAATGCGCAAGACAATGCAAAGACTGGATGCGATATCGGGGGATCGCACTGGGTCTGCAAAATGCGTTTTCTCGCTTACGCAGCCCCACTGGAACGAAAGAAAAAAGAATATTGCCGAGGATGTAACTAGATATTCAACCTACGATTGCAACTGGCCCATAATGAAAAAATAATGAAAAATGGGACAATGCTTTTTATGACCTTAAAATATTAATGACCCTCAACCTTGCCAAGTGACATATCACTCGAAATTTTGTTTCAAGAGCTTTTAAATATGAACTAGGAAAACACTCAAGCTCTATTAATAGCGAGAAAAAAATAATTCTTTTTGTAAAAAACGAAACTTTAACTTTCGCCATTTCGTGAGATGTACGGATGCGCACACAAAAACTAAAGTTCAAAAATATCTAAAAAAAAGTTTTTTTTCATCAAAACGTAAGTACAATAGATCCTATAAATTTTAAAAGAACAAATTGATGTGAACTTCTAAGGTCTATGTATTCTTTTCTTTGATTTCACGTGGAATGACGTACGTTTTTTATCTGCAACATCCCTTAAAAACTGGTTTGGTCTCAAAAATAAAACCAACGTTTTTTACTTAAGAAAAGTGAGCTCTTTCCAATTTTGTAAAGAAAATTAACTTTCAAGATGACACTTTTGAGATATTGCCCTTTGAAATTGAGACAAAATTGAGGAAAAACATTTTTGACCAGAATTCCAACTCGAATAATTCAGCAAGTATTTGAACTAACAAGATGCCACTTGCACACCTTTCAGACATACTATCAGGCTACAAACGAGGAAAGAGTAAGCTTCAGAAAGTCATTCTCTCAGCAGATACAAGCTGATGACGTGTGGTCAAAATTTGCCATAAAACGATTTTTAACCAACTTTGGCAACAAATTGTAAAAATTTTACATTGCAATGAGCTTTTTTTACACAAGTAGGCTATTCTCCCCTAAGCAGTAATCAGAATCACAAAATTTGAGCCTGATTATCGTCTTAGATCGCAAGCAATAAAAGCATAAACTTGACGATTTGGTCATTTTTTTCACGACACGAAAAAGAGGCCTTTGCAAAATAATTTATATTGGCTGAACCGTAGGGGTTATAGAGTTATAATTTAGTGTATCTTCATGAAAGTCTTCTATGTACATCAAAAAAAAAATTTCATCTAAATCGGAGGGGGCGAGTGGGGACGCCTCGGACATTTGACATGGAATTACCCTATACTGAATGATATAGGGGAGAGGGGGGGGGGGCAGATGTGAACAAGCGATATTTTACCCAATTAACATGAAGAGAAAAATCTGAAAAAAAATTATGTAGATGGTAACACAAGTGCTATATCCTGCCTGAAATTTAAAAGATCTAAACCATTTTGTTATTTAGTTATTAAAGAACTTATGTTTTGGAAGGTGCCAATATACTTTTATGTTCCAGTTCTCGGAGTAAAAACACATCCGAAACTTTTTTTTTTTTTTATTTGAACTTTTTTTGTCTTAAAGTGGCATTACTAAGGGAAGTTTTCATGCACTATTTTTTTTAGTTGAAAAAAAACATATTTTTTATTAAATTAGGCCTAAGTTGAGAAAAGGGACACATGTGAACACATTATGTAGGGGCAAATGTGAACAGTTCATCTGTGCCCCATAATGGTATTTAGTTATTTCAATTTCAAAAATTGTTATTTTTTTATATATTGAATAGTCTAATTAAGATTTATTGAATAATTAAAAGTTTCAATACTCAATATTTAATCAAAATCTGGAAGCGTTGCAAAGAAAAGAAAATTAAACTTGCTAAACTGTTAAAAAAGGAAGAGTTAAAAGTAGTAGTAAGTGGCACTGAGTCCGACATTAGTTTTGAAGACCGCAACTATCAAGAAATTTGTGCTTAAGTCAACCTTGCACCAGAATATTTAGCTGTGAATGACTTTGTTCTCGTAGAATTTACTACCAAAACGAAAAAAATGCACTACGAATGAAACTTTTATGTTTCCAAAAACAGATAATACATTAATGGTAAGCACTCTGATGATATTCTGCTAAAATTACCACCACCTACAATTTTAGGTGACACATGTCCTCTGTTTCTTTTTATGTTTCCAAAAACAGATGATACATCAATGATAAACACTGATGACATTCTGCTAAAATTACCCCCACCTACAATTTTAGGTGGCACATGTCGAGCTGCATCTTCTGTTTCTTTTTCTGTAAAACTTGAAGGCTATAATGTTTGTTGAATTGAGTCAATCAATCATGTTGAATAAATACCTTGATATTTTCATTGTAAGAGTTTGTTATGTGTAATAAGCAGTATACTGAAAAATATGCTTAGGTGTATTTTATTTCCATTTATGTGTCCATGTTTACTTGTGCCCCAGGTGTGTTTACAACTGCCCCCCTACTGAGGCAGATGTGAAAATTTAACATATTTTTGACTTAGGTTTTTGACTGGAATTCACTGTTGATGAAGATAGGTAACTGCATGAAAATATTAGCAAATGTTTGATTTATCGTGTATAGCACTTGTTTCTTTTATATCTCAAATTAATAATGAAAAAATACAGAAATGGCATTTTTGTTCACATGTGCCCCCTCTCTCCTATTATTCCTTTGACTTTATTTGAAATGTTTACATACAACAGTAAAAAGATATGTGCTCAATACTTATTTCATTATTGAATATGTGTTCATTTATCTATTTTTTACAGACTTATTTTGTTTTATTTTAGTGCAAAAGAGAATTCAGATCTTATAACCCTTGTGACACAAGTTTCTATGGACAGATTATCAATTCTTGAACGCAGTCTTTATATTTGGAATGGTCCAGTTTCATTAGTAATATATGTTCCTGCAAAACATTCTGAAAAATCTGAATATGATTGGCAAAGGTACTTCATTCATTCCTTAGTATATTTAAAATTAAATTTTATCTGTATTAGAAAAATGATTAATTTGAAATAATGAGTAATTTATGGTAAGTGCCAATTTGGCATAAAATTATCAGTATCTTAGTGGCGCTACGTGTAAAAAATCTATATGATGTTTCTGAATGTTTCTGTAATGATTATTTATTTTTTTTTCTGAAATAATATGTAATTGTGCCATCAAAGCTGCTTATGAATCAGTCTTCTGCATCTTTCTTTCATCCTGTACATGACAGCTGTGGAGCGTGCGGTCAGAGGTGGCGCTAGGAAATGCCCGACAGGGGGGCAAGCTTGCCCGACAGGGGGGCACAGGTATAATTTAAAAATTTAGTCACGAAAATTAAGTTTCTTATAATATGCAGTTAATTTTAATTGAAGGGATGGGGTTCGGGACTCTCCATCGTAAAATTTTTGAAGTCGAAGTAAAAAAATAGCTATTATAAGCATATTTGATAGCGTTAGAAAAAAAGTTTAGTTTCGGTGACTCTCCTGCGAAAAATTCGAAATTGAGGTTTAAAAATAGTACTTTAAACGAGTTTGAATGGTTGGGGTAGGAGCACTCCCCTGAAAATTTTTCGAAATTTAAACCCCAAAATAAAGAATTGTTTTCAGGAAATTATCGTGGATGGCGGAGGATATTTCTCAGAGAGACTCTCCTCGTGACTTTTTTGAAATTCAAGTCCTAAAAACGCTTTTTTAGACAATCTTTGATTATGTAGAGTGGCAATGGTGCAATACACTGGATATATATATGTTTTTTTTTTTTTTTAGTTTTAAGTCTAAAAATCCCATTTGTTGGCAATTTTTGATTAAGTAGCAGAGTTTTATTGCAGATTTCTTAATTGGAGAGGGACCACGTGTGGTACAATTTTTAATCAGAACCTCTTGTTTACAGTTTCTATTTTCGAGAAATAAAGTGGCTTCTTATTTAAAAAAAAAGAAAGTACAGGGGCATCATTTGGTTCGGGACTCTTCCCCGAAATATTCTTAAGCTTAACTCCTAAAAACGCAATTATTGGGGGCCTTTGACAACGATAGGGTAAGGGTTGTGGGACATAGACTGTCTCCTAGAAATTATTTAAACTTGTCCCAAAAACAAAAATTTTATATGCTTTTTTCGACAACGTTTTTGAAAATCTAGTTGGCTTTATAGGTTGTTGTTGTTTCTTGGGTGGGGGGGGGGGGGGAGGAGTAATTTTAAAATTTCCTATTTCTTGATTTTTCCCCATTAAGAGAAACGAGAAGCCAACCCTTGTCAGCAAGTAATTGATATGTTGCTATGAACGGAATATAAGAGTAGTGTAAGTTTAAAGGGGGAGGCGGCCCGGTGACCTAACTAATGAAAAATCGCTCAGATTGGCTCTCGGTGATGGCCCTGGTCAGCTGCCCCAATGAAGCAATAGCGATTTTTATATTGTTATTATTTATTTATTTCAACTGCTGCTCGCAAAGGTTTCTATGATGTTACTTTTCCTTTCGGTTAAAAAACATTCGAAAATAATATTTCTTTAATTAGAAGTTAGATTATAGGAAATTCTTAACAAAGATTTAAAGAGCACATTTCCTATCTAAATTTCACAGAAAAAAAATTTCCTCATCTTAATTCATGTCTTTCTATACATTTTATTTATTTTTTAACACTGGGAAGGTTTTTCTCTTTTTTACATTGCAAAATGAAATTGACGACTCCTTACCTGGAAAACTGGCAGGGGATCGGGAGAACGGCCTTGTGTTAAAAAATTGCACAACAGTGTGATTCCATTTGTTTACCTATTTGCTTGAAATTCGAACCAAAGAAAAGAAAAAATGTTTTCTAAAGTGCAAGAAAACTATTTTTTTTTTTGTATGCACGGTAAAACATTTAAAATTAATGTAGGTGCAATTTTTTTTTTCTTTTTGATCAAATGTTATAAAAGCATTACAAACAACCAACAGCAGTTACATCCTGCTACTATTATTTAATAGATTAATGGAAAAATCATATAACGGTAATCTCATAATGCGACAGTTAATTAAAGCGTTTGCTACGATTTGTAGATATATGCTTCCCATTTATTGACATGTATTTTAAAACGAACTCATGCATTTTAATGAAAAAAAAAAGAAAATTAAAAGCAAACCAAAATAATTTCTGTTTGTTACCTTGTTGATGAAGGAAAACGTTTCAGTCTACCTATCATAAGGTTCAAGGACAACAGGAGATCCATACCCAAAAGGCCCGATTATGGAGAGAAAGTCCAGCGGATACGAACGACAGGAAAAAAATTCTTTCGACGATAAACGTCTTTCTTTCGCAAACTGCTCTTTCCACTTTTCTGAAACCGAAGCCTTGGAGCTCCCGCCAAAAATCACCCCCCCCCCCTCAACCGACGACCACCTGTTACACTAATTAAAACTGTCTGACGATGCACATCATACAATAGTGATTGGCGATGCATTTCCCCCAACCCTGGATGCAATTCGCAATTCCGGAGTCCTGAGGGAGATCCCTGGAGATAGTCAGCCCCTCGGGTCTTACGTCGCCTCCCCGATTCTAAAGTAATCACCCACCCCTTCTCGGCAGTTGGTGGCAAAGGCCCTGTGAGAGAAACACGTGTTTAGCTCAGATTCTCAGAAAGTGACAATGACTTGCCACCCTGCTGGCGATTTGCGGGTGCGGACCTCTGGTTAAGGGAAAATTTTCCTTTCCTACTTGAACAAGAATAACTTTCGCCAGCAGAACTTACGTTCATTCAAAAGAGATACGACGGCAGCAACTAGAGTCCTGAAGGTTCTCGTGTTCGAAATTAGTCTGGAATTACATATTTTGTCAAATAATGAGAATATCTTAAGAAAAAATAAAGTTTTTTCAGATGAATGATTTTTATTGCAATAACTTTTCTGATCTGTCGGAATCAGAAAAGTTGTCGGCACTTAAATTTCTGTCGGAAAATTTGATCGTCGGAAAATTTTTCCCGACGAAGTTTGAAATTTTCCCTGACGGGGGGGCAAGACGTTTCCGACAGGGGGGCAATTGCCCCCCCTGCCCCATAGCTAGCGCCGCCACTGCGTGCGGTCTCATTTGATGCATTGATTCCATATACTCATAGGCGGCTCGTTCAGGAGGAAAGGGGGGCGACTGCCCCCTCACTTCCAAAAGTAAAGGGGTCTTGCCCCCTCACTTTTCAGAGTTAAAAATTATCGGTTGAAGAATAAGCTGTTACTCAGCGGCTCGATTTATTTCACTAAAACAAAAGCTGAAAATTTCAAAAAATTGACTTTTTCCATGTTTTTTCATAAGAGGAACTTTTAAACAGAATGGTCTAATCCAGTGGTTCCCAACTTGGGGGCGATTGTGCCCAAAGAGGCGATTTGACTGCTCAAAGGGGTGGTAAATTTTTAAGCTGCGATAGGGGGACGATGATTGTTATAACAGAAAACAGTAGTAATAAAAGGGTAGCGAAAATGGAAATTGTAAATGTGTACAAAACCGATTGTTCAGACTTCAGACAATTAATCACAAGTTGAGAAAGAAACAAATTAAAGTTCAAGGGCTTTCTCCTTTCACCTCGGATGAACCTGTTATTTTAGGATTGGAAACATGTCCCAGAATCGAAGGTTCCAGGGCGTTGGCTGCGCCTTGCTTGCTCGTAAACAAGAACTTTTTTTTTCTTTAAAAATGTGCTTTCGGTTTGAATCAAAGTATTGTTAATCGTCCTTCACTTTCAATTATTTTTCACGTTTTAGCAGGATAGCACCACGGACCCCTGGCATGACCACACTTTGGGTAACATGTCACAAAGAAGCAAAAGGGATACTGGGAGTCTTACACATTACATAAGCAAGCATAAAATACATTAAAAAGTAAAATTCCAAAGTGCTACAAAACAAATATCAAAAATAATTAAATAAACGAACAAGGAACTACTAAAACATACTAAACTAAATGAAAGAACAATGAACTACTAAAACATACTAAACTAAATGACAGAACATTGAACTACTCAAAAACAATATGTACCTCCTTCTCTTCCTTTGCTTCACTGACTAACCTGATTCTAAAATTTGCTAGGTAAGTTTTCTGTTCAAATGTAGGTTAAAAGCTTAATTGCACTATCCAGATTTGTTTTGTTGTTGCAAATAATTTGTACCTTAAAAATTATGATGTAATAATATTTCTAAAGATAATTTTGCTGTGAAAATAAATTTGAGAGTAGGCTATATGAAACTGAAATCTAATCGTTTATCATAGACTGCGAGACTGGTGCCATCTTTACTCAGATTTATATTTATGTCCAGGAACGAAGCCGAATCGTTATAATTGGTCTGTTTTTACATAAGTTCAATATTTCTTGATACGAAATATGAAAGTCATCTATATACCTAAAAGCCTCGATTTTGCTATTCAGTAAAAATATAAACTCATGAAAATGCAGAAATACATTAGCAAATCCACTGGATAAAGAAGCAAACATCAGAATTAAATTTGTCTGTTTGTAGAAATTGGAGCCATCAAACAAATAATTTTCCAAAATGCATAATTTTACCAGATTGATGGAATCTTTATATTTGTCCTTCAGTTTTTCAGAACCGCCAATTATAAGGTGATGAGAAATGTTAGTGAAGAGATTTTCAAAGTCAAATGTAGCAACGCTATGAATTCAGAGGCGGATCAAGTGCAGTGGGGGCCCCAAGCGGTAAAAGTTTTGTGGGCCCACCTCCACCCCACTCTAAAAGGGGGGGATCCCCCCCCCCCGGAGAAAAAAAAACAATACAGTTTACCAATATTTATTTACATACGTCATATAAATTTTCGTCTAAATTTAATTGCAGCAAAATCATTAATAATGTTTTCCGTGTCGATGCGGTTCAACAGTTCCTGTTCAATATACAGTATGGCTAAGTTGTTAAGCCTCTCTTCTCCCATTTTACTACGTAAATTATTTTTTACTCTTTTTAAAACAGAAAACGATCTTTCACCTGATGCATTTGACATAGATATTGTCAAAAATATTTTCAAAAGTGTCTCCATGTTCGGAAATGGTTAGGCGGAGCCCCTAGGTTGGACCTTATTAACCTATTGGTATATATTAGTCCCTGGCTGCAAAAAAGCTCATTCGTTTAGCTACAGGTTGTAGTTATATCTAAAACCAGTGCATTCGAATCGACCCGATGGTCAAGTGGTTCTGCGCGTTCTAGGAGAATTTCAGGGCCCCATGACCAGTGGTTGGAAAAACTACATATTTTTTGTAGCGAACTACAACTACAACTACTTTCTTATAAATGTAGTTAACTACAGCTACAACTACTTTTTTTTTAATGTAGCGCGCTACACTACTTTTGAAAAGTAGTCGCTACTTCGCTACTTTTCAAAAACATATGAAAAAAAAAATTGAATTTTCATTGTAGGAATTTAATTTTGAGTTTCAAGGGGGTTGGCAAGGGCGTGCTAGGGGGGTGCAACTGCACCCCCTAGATCAGAGTCAATGGGAGGTCACTGTGACCTCCCATTTTATTTATTTTTTTGACAAACGATTTTGTCCCCTTTCCTGCTTTTCATTGTAACATGCTGATGCAGACAAATAAGTTCGTATTTTATTACTCGGTGAAATTTGGAATTTCATTCGGTCATTGAGAGTCTCCCCCTCCCCCCCCCTTCGCCTCCTCTCCCACCAATAAGTTTTAAGTCCTTGGCGCCACATCAGAAAATCAGCTTCATTCTTTACCTAACGCGGATCCTTGTACCAAACCCAAATTTGTCTTTTAGCATGAAAACAACTTTTTTAATCTGAGTATGCGAAGAATAAAAATTTTAGGGTGAAATATTATAAGTAAGCTTGCCTGTTTTTGAGGAGAAAATTTTTAATTTACCGAATGAAACTCAGAACTTTACTGAATGATTAAAAAAATGCATTCTTATCTATGTCTACCAAAAGAGACGTGAGGCATCACAAAAATGAATAAATTAATTAATTAAAGAAAAAAAATAAAATAAAATGAAGTTCAGCCTTGCAACACTGTCTCACTGTTTTCAAATTTCATCAGCCAATTTGAATTGGATAAGAACTTTTTGGGAGGTCACAGTGACCTCCTATTGGGGTGCCACTGCTTGCACCCCCCTAACGTGAGTCCTGGCTACGCCCTTGGGGAGTTGGGTCTCGGTCTGAACACCATCCCTATTAATACGCCACCGATAAAATGAAATGAAAACGTTTTTCCAATTGTGTCAAATGATGTCAAAAATATTTAATAATTGATTTTTATTATTTTAATATTTTTCAATACTCCGTCACTAAAGAAGCAAAACTAAAGAAATATGAAAAACATACTAAACGTTACTAGTATTCATTATGAAATATTAATAAATAAGCTATCTGAAGTGTGAAACATAACTAAAAATGCTTAACTTACTTCAATATGCAGTTTTAAATTGTATGCGGATGACTCAGAAACAGAAAGTTTTTTGTTCAAAGTGCAAAGTTTGCACGAAAATCATTTCAATAACTGTGAAGTATTTATTATACGCCGGCCAGGGCAGCTCGATATTGTCATCTTCTATCAAATTTGTATCCTCTTCTATTAAAATTGCTGCCATGTTTGGTGGACATTGGAACAATAATCCAATTGAGCATTGAGCGCTAAAGCATTCATTTACATGACATTCTCGGTTGCTATAAAACACTAACACTCAGTTATCGCTCATTCATAAATTTTCCTTCCTCAGCCATACACTATATTCAATGCAAATATTGGCGGAATATGAAAATGGTGACGCCAAAGAAACCAATGCCGTCTAACATATAGAACTTATGGCGTCAAAATGATATGCCTGAGGTCAGCTCAAATTTGTATGATTCATTTTTCTCGCTGCTTTCGCAAAGGAAATCGTGTACGATATGCGCCAGTCAGACGCGATTGAATCTTTTTTTTTTTTTTTTGCTCCATTAGAAAGTAGTTTATGAAATCGCTACAAACTACAATATTTTTGTATCGCACTACTCACTACACTACTTTTTTTAAAAAGTAGTGCGCTACACTACAAACTACTAAAAAATGTAGCTACTACAGTAGTTTCGCTACTTGTAGCGCGCTACTTCCGACCACTGCCCATGACGCATCAGGGGTCGACGGGGCCCCACGCGGCGGCTTAGTCCGCGTACCATTAGACCCGCCTCTGCATGAATTTCGTCTTTTCTGCTGATTAAGAAATCTGAAACTTTTTGGTTTAAAATAATGAATAATTTAAAATAATGATTTTTTTTTCTTCTGCTATTTTTGCCAAGATATTTTAAAGTTTTTCAAAAAAAAAAAAAATAAATAAAAATGTTCCCAGACCTAACAGTGTTAGGAAAAAGTCCCACTAGTAACAAATATTAACTGTCGTATTATATACATTTTAAATTAATTTTCTTTTCCATGCTGAAAGTTTTATCTTTAATAATTTATTTTATGTCTTAGATTATACATACAAAAAAAGTTGAAAAATCTGAAAATGTCTGCTTTAAGTCATGTGAAAGTAGTATTTGGAGGTACATATGATGGTGAATACCCTATAAACACCTTAAGAAATATTGCTATGAAGTAAGTGTTCTGTTATTAAATACGATGGTAAATACTTATTATGACTAAACTGTTCTTTATTTCCTCATATCATGTCTTAAATATTTAGTACAGCACTAGAGGTTTTATATGTTAAGTTTTTCTCTTGTGTTTAATTTCTGTAAAGTGAATTTGCAGTTTTATGTATGAGACTGTTTTAATCTTTTACACGTAACCAAATTATTGCCCTAAATCACCTTTTCATGTTTTTTTTCACATTCTCAAAGAATTAACGATTAATTCCACAGTTTTTAGGTCTTTTTTTATACATTGCGCATTGATACGTGTGTACTATCCATTGTATGCCAATTCGTGGCTTTCTTGCACGGTTTTCTTCACTTTTTTGCTTGCTCCCCTAATTGTTTGAGCAGTGTAATAAGTGAAAGCTGATTTTTTTCTGAAAGTGATTCAATAAGGCTGCCTATATAAGAGTGGCTGCAACCTGTAGGCAGCCGGGTCTAAACAAGTTACATGAATGAAGAATTTCAACACTCATTGCATGCACTCATCACGTGTATATCAAATGAAATGTGATTTTTTTCTGAACTTGATGCACTAAGGCTGCCTATGTAAAAGTGGCCGCGACCTCTAGGCAGCCTGGCGTAATCAGGTCACATGAACCTACCTGCAAAAAATTTTCTTGCCAAGTTTTGCCACCTTTATGGAACTTCTAGCTGGTTGGTACAAACAGTTTCAATAGTTTTACACCTAGTTCTCAGGTGCAGTAAAGTTTTATCATCATCACTGTACTCAGAAATACTATTTACAGTAGACTGCCTACTGTAACTTAAAATATTACAATCATCATTCTCAAAAACTCCTATGGAGCATTTAGGGTTATCCATAACTTATTCACAGTTTACATGTAGAAAGACAAATTTAAATTTATATTTAAGGATTCTAAAGAATTTCTTCTTTTACCTTTAACAAAACATTCTGTGAATATGAATGAACTTGAAATGAAAACAAATCACATCAGCTTCACAAGATTTTACAGCAGAACCACTAGCTCAACAACCTACTTCTTTCAGAATTTGAGAGACAACTAAGATACACATGTGAGAGCAAGCCAGAACAAGGATGACCACATGGTATGAACAAACCTGGACAAGTTGAGAAATGCTCAGTCCTGTTGTGGGTAGCAATCAGATGTTTAAAAATCAGACAAGTTTAGTGGTATTCTATATTCCCAGGTGCTAAAAATATTATGTTATCTTATTAAACTTTAAATATGTTTCTTCATTGCTCTTCTTAGTCTTTTTTTAGCATTTAAGGCAAAGAATAAGGTATATAATTACATTTAAATAATAAAAAAAAAAGATTTTAAAAAATGAAAATAATCGTGTTGTTTTTGTGCAATTTTTTGAAAGTTCAGTCCCTTATATCTGCCAAACGCCTTTGAATAACACAGCAACTTTTGTTTTGTTAGAAAGCTGGTAAAAAGTACTTAAAATGCCATATATAAAATTTTTTTTATCTTGCCCCCCACATGCATTTTTTTAGCGTTGAAATGGGATTTTTAAAAAATTTACAACTTTGGGGGGGGGGGGGGGATATCTCATAAAGGGGGTGGAGTAACAAGCCAATTTTTTTATACAGTAAGTAACCATGACTATGAATATATGATGAAAAAATCGGCTTGTTACTTTGATTCCTTCATGGGTTTTTTAATGTTCGAAAGTAGTAAAAAATATCATTTTTTTCGTGAACTTTGACCTTGAAAAAATACATATTTTTGTAAAATCTGAAATTTATTGATAGCAGATATAAAAAGATCTTTTTCTTAGCTTTCCAATGAGCTATGTTTGAGCTCAAAATCTTTGATAGAAAAAAAGTTATAGTTCATAAGACAAAGCATCAAAACGCCCGATTTTCGCTGTTGCCAACAACAAAAATGGACTATATATCAAAGGGTAAATTTTTTAAAAATAAAACGAACACTATTTTGAGCTCTGGGAAGTGAAAGGAATACACATGCAAATTTTCATCAAAATCAAAAATGGTGATGCGCACCCCATTTGTTGATTTAAAATGGAATGACCCATCACTGTTTTTGCTCTCTTATACAATTCCAAGTTTAGAAATAGCAAGTAATTTATTTCTGAGAGAAGATTTTTTTCCCATTTTCCTAGTTTTCACGAAATAATTTCAATATTTTATCAAATTTCTTAAAACCAATTTTCATATTATCGTCAATAATATTATTAACACATTGTTAGTTATGTTAATTGGACGTAAAAATTAAAAGAAAAAGGGGGAGGGGGAGTCTGTGGTGAGCACTCCAATTCTAAGGAGAACTTTTTGGCCGACTTCAACAAAGGAGGAGGTACAATACGTCTGAGAATTTTTTTTTTCGTATGTTATAAGATTGCTCGAAGACGTTCGGACCGATTTCAAAAATTATTTTTTTGTTTGAAAGCTTTTCACTTCCAATTGGTCCCATCGTCTTGTGGTCCGAGTTTGATAATCAGAACCTACTGAAATCGATCGAAATAGAAATCGTGATTACAGTAATCGTAATAATGATAATTTTGAATGTAAGGCTTCTCTGGATTACATAATGAAATTCATTTCTAGGGCCTTTTTGAAATTTATATCCAAGTAATATATATAAATCAATGTCTTGAGATAATAATATAAATCAAAACACAGCCAATACTGATGAAGCCTCAGACTTGGCAGGCATGTCCACATGATTTCGAAAGTATCCACGAAGAAAGGATTTTTGGATATATCAATTAGTTCGGGATAAATTAATTTAAAACCCTTAACTTCTGTGAAATTAAAACCTGTAATTGAAATTTAAATCCCTTATTTTCGAAGGATTTCCTCCATTTAAATCATTATTTGGTACTTTGGTACTCAACTTTTGGCAAATAGCGAATTTTAAATTTGATATTAGTTTTGTTTCTCACGAGATTCTTCGAGGTTTTTCTCAAGTCAAATGATAATTCTTCTGTCTTTTGCTTTCACTTTTTCAAAACTGGAAACTATGTTTTAAAGAACATCATCGATAAAATATCATGTACACACAGATATATATGGATGTCCTGCGTTTTCATAGAGAATCAATACTTTAAAAGGATCGTTAATGACAGTTAAACATTATCTCATTTCTGAAGTACATTTACACTAAAAAGAATGAAATAAAATATTTTTAAAAAATTGTACCGACTTCAGAACTTCAATCGGCAAGTGCTATAAAAAGTAAAAAATAATTTTGTCCTTTGAACACCATCGATACTACATTTAAACATAAGTTTTGAAGTCGGGGCATAAACTATAGGTAAAATGATGTTCACAATATTTTGCCAACATTTTTCAGAGAAACCATTGAAATTTAAGGGCTGAATATTTGTACAATGTAGTGTATACGAATGCGTTTAGAGAACCTCGTTTAATTGAATTTTATATTTGTAGTTGAAGTATAGTTTCGAATGATTCTATTTAGTGTTTTTTCACCGACTTCAAAACTGATGTTTAAATGTAGTATCGATGGTGTTCAAAGAGTAAAACTATTTTTTACTTTTTAGAGCACTTGCCGATTGAAATTCTAAAGTCGGTACAATTTTTTTTCAAAAATATTTTCATAATTCATATTTTTTAATAATTAGTAGCAATTTAATTCAATACGTTTATATTCTTTGAAAATTAGAGGTTATCTAAAAGCAATGTGTTGAGGAGAAAACTATCATGAAAAATGTGTTGCAACTTTGTCTATGTATATTTATTCGAAGTAGGAGAATTAGTTTAAAGAACTTTATATCAACTGTGAGGATTATTATTACTGTTAATAAAATTATTCATCACAGTTTTTTAGTGAAGGTACACTTTAAAGAATAATATTTGCAAAATATTTTTTCAGCCAATTAATCGGCCCGATTTTGCCGATTAATAATAATTAGCGAAGTGGCTGATTAATCGGTGCATCCCTAATAGTTACGCAAAACCACTCTTCTTTTTCCAACTTAGTCTTATTTATTTTATTTATTTTTTCAAACGTATTTTTAACTGCTGTCTGTCGTAATACGAAAATTTAAACCTCGTGAAATATTTCATAATGAATTTTCTTTTATGTTCAAAATAAAAAAAATACTGTATAAAACGTTTTTATTTTTAATATATGTTGCCAATATGACTTAGTACCGAAATTTTTTTTGACCTCCCCCCCTCTTTTCAAAATCCTGGGCACGGGCCTGATTAAGGTGTACTTTTAAAAAAACAATTAATGCAAATGTTTGTCTGGGTCAATTATGTAAACTGAATTTGCAATGTTCCAGGCAAGTGCAGACTAAATACCTTTTCCTTATGGATGCCGATTTCCAACCATCTCCTGAATTTCAGCAAAAATTTTCAGTTTCAATCAAAAACAAAAACCTCAGCTCTAAAACTGCATTTGTTGTACCAGCATTTGAATACATTGAATTGCCCAAGGTAGCTTTCACTTTTAATTCTATTCAATTATTCATTATTCATAAATTGTGTGTTAAAATGTGAATGGTTTATGTAAATGAACATTATAAATAGAATTGTTCATAGTTTATGTTAGTTTCAAATGGAGTCAGAATCAAGCGTACCCAATTTGAACAGTCAATTAAAAAAGAAAAGTTTAAGCACTAAAAGACGATATTGGCAAAATTTGGCAGCTGAATCCTTAAATTTTTTTCCCGTCTGACGCTTCTGCGCTTTTTATGAGGGGACAAAGAGAAAAACGGTCTCCCTATAAGATAAGACACAAGCTGTTTCTTGGCATGCAGTACAGAGCGCAAATCGGGAATAACAGTGCAAAGAATGTTTCCAATAAAAGTACATCTCAAGATAAGAGCATTTCAAAACATTCTGTGAACTGTTATTACGGATTTGTATTCTGTATGGCATACCAGAGAATAACGTGTATCTCTTCTTATTGGGACGCCATTTCATGAAAGCCTCAGGCGTGTCAGATGCACCAATAAATTTTAACAACTCAACTTTCAAATTTTGTCAGTATGACCATTCTAGCGCTTAAATTTTGTTAATCCACTGTTCAAATTAGGTACACTTTATTTGGACTCCCTGTATAACAAATTTTAGTGCTGTCTAACGATTGTAAAATATATTCAGAGTTTAAAGTAGATAAATAATGAAATACATAATTATAATTAAGTGTATAATGATGACCATAAATTTAAATATGAAAATATAACTACAATCGAGTCTTGATAACTCGAAGCCTTATAACTGAAATCTCGAAAAATTTTATTGGGTCCCATGACTTGAGAAATCTGTGGAAGTGTCCTATAACTTGAACTACAGATACTCGAAACTTTGAACTGATCTCTTGGGCCGAGTTAATGAGACTCGACTTTATATCTCAGAATTTATATTATTTATAAAAGAAATGTATGCAGGGCCACGCCAAGCCTGATCGGCGCCCTTGTGCAAAAGTCTTCTGAGCGCCTTAGTAGCATTCGATAGTTAACACCAGCAGTGATGTTTTATAGACAAATATAATTTAGAAAAAATAAGTTTCCCGTATAATTTGTTTTATAAAAAAAAGAAAAAAAAAAGCGTGAACAACTTGTGTTTTATCAAACTAAAATACATTTATTGAAACATACTTTTTTAGATTTAAAAAAATGGTACTGAAAGAAAAAAAATTACATAATATATACAAATAATGTATGCAATATATATTAATTTAAAAATATCGAACTTAAAACGTGTGAATGTAAATGAGGTAGCACATACATTTAATTAACTGTTCAAACTAAATTATAATATCACATTTTTACATTTACAGGCAATCAAATTCAATCCAACTACAAAGCATACAGCATGCACAAAATAAATGTTATTACATTCTAAACACATCTTATGCTAACTAAACTGCTTGAAACTTTAATCTTACAGTTAGAAACAAATTAATTAAAAACAGAATAGGTTACAAATTTGAAAAAGATGGAACTTAAAATATGTGTAAATATAAATAAGGTAATATATAATTTTAAGTAATTTTTCATAGTAAATTATAATATCATATTTAATATTTTCATTCAATCGCATTCAACGCAATTACAAAGTATACCACATCCACAAAATAAATCCATAAACAGATATGTATCTTACATATACATGCATAGTACATACTAAAATTAATTGCTTGACACTATTGTCTTACAGTTCAAAATAAATTAATTTATTATTTAATTTGCTTTAAATTTGAAAAGTATGGAACTTAAATGTGTAGATATAAATGAAGTAATATGTATTTTTGATTACTTATTTAAATTAAATTTTGCTATCACATTAAATATTTTCACGCAATCGCATTCGATCCAATTACAAAGCATACAACATGTGCAAAAAAAAAAAAACTAAAACTATTTAAATCAAAACTAGCTCAAATAAACTGCTTGAGACTAGTATCTTACTAGTGTATTTATTGATTAATTATTTATTCTTTTATAAAGAAAAAATGCATTGGGTGTGTGAAACCAGATCTGTGTATTCTTTTAGTATAGAAAAAGTTCCAAATTAATATATATATATATATATATATATCCAGCTATTTTTATTTGTTTTGGGAGTTAAAAAATGCGCTAAAATTTGCCCACAGACGGGGTAGTTGTTTTAAAGTTGTCCTGGGAGCGGGGTCAAAAAGTGCAAATTTTATCGGTAAACAAAAAAAAAAAAAAAAAGCCACACAGACTGTTAATATATTGATTTCCCACAAAGCCCCCCCCCCCCCGGCCTCCCTCCAATGACGGGTGTGGTTTTCGAGAGTTGTAGTCAACTCTCAATCATTTCAAACTAATATTCTATCTCAAATAACACTCCTTTATTACCTTGCCCCAAATAGACTTCATCATTTTACCGTAAATGAATAATTACAAAATTTAAAGTGTGAAGCTGGCTAAAAGTCAATACGAATTATTATTATTGTTAGTTTTTAAAAATCTGCACGTGCGAGAGGACACACACACGACTTTCTCACTGCAAATAACTCAACAAATTGGGGGTAAAAACAAAACAACGTTTTCGACATGAGCTATACGAAACGAATGTCGGACGGAAGGTCCAAAACCAGAAGGTCCACGAACAGAAGATCCATGTCCAAAAGGTCACACGGGATAGAAGGTCCACGAGACAGAAGGTCCGCCAGACATAAGGTCCAAGGAGCATAAGGTCCGACAGCCAAAAGGTCCACGAACAGGTCTACATTTTTGGACATAGCGATGGCATAAGGTCCGGATTTGAAGTTTGTTTCTGAAACTTCTTGAGCTAATTCAAATATTAGCCATTGAACAGAAGGTTATGCTGAAACATTATTCTTAACGTCGTTATATTATTCCGTATTACTGAGTTTTTATGGAGGGGGGCGAAACCTTCCTAGTGTCAAGTGCTCTAACACCATTGAAAAGGATGCGACTATTCTATTGTGGCCAATCTGGATAGAATAAAAATTCATAAACAAAAACATTTGTAAGCTGAAATGTGAAAATCTTGACATTGAAAATAAAATATTTAATAACATTTAACAATTTAAGTGATTAAAAATACAAACATTTAACTAGAAAAATGTAGGAATAACTCTGAATTTTAACTACTGCTTATAAAACCAAACTACTTCTCGCCAAATACTACTCATAAAAAGTTTTCAGATTGACTTAAATTCCTATCGAGCGTAACGTCCGGTTTTTCGTGTAGCCAAAAATCGGAGCATGACAAATATTTAATTTTGGAATACCCTGTAGATTTTTACTTCATACCTCAAAGTTATTTCGAGTTCAATAGCTCCTTGAATACATAACATTGTTGAATATGTACAAAGGGATGGCGTATTTTTTTTTTTTTGAAAAAAAAGCTCCTTGAATACACCCCATTGTGTTTTTGAAAAGAAATGTTTTAAATATCAAAGTTAAAGTAGCTCGAAATATCTTTCGAATTTGCATTTGATAAATAATTAATCACACTTTTTTGTCTGTCAAAATATGACAACAGGGTACTGATTATATTTCTGAATTGAAGTATAAGGTGGAGGATATTCCCCTTAAAATAGGAAACTGAAATCTTTCCCGGAAAACCAATAAAATCCGGATCACTAAAAGGCATTGAATTTAATATGAAATACAAAAGCATTGTCCAAAGATAATTTATTTTTGATTAAAAAAAACTAGTGTTTGAAGCAAAGAGTAGATAATCATATGATTATGGTCAAATTGCTACTTTTTGAAACTGAAAAGTTTACCTAAACTGTTGTCTATAATAAGTAAATATTACTTCATTACAGTACATTTCATTTTGATGCATCAAAATGAAATATCTCCGCGAATAGATTCGCAATTTATCGCTCTACGACGCCAACACCATCAGAATAAAAATTTGTGCTTTTTTGAAGCATTAAAAATCGTCTGAGCAATAATAAAGAAACAAAGTATAAACTAAAATGATTAAAAATTTTTTGCTACATCTTTTTTCAATCGTCTGCAACTTGAAGCTTACATTTATTAATGCAGAGATGTCGAATTTGAGCGCCATTGCTATATTTCGAAGAAAGTAAATAGAACTAGTGGTCGACCTGACATGGCCGACTATTGGAAGCGCAGAACAATTCTATACCTAGTAGTCGGCCACCCCTTTATAAAACAATTGAACCAAAGAACAAGTTTGTTTTTTCATTGAAACATTATGTTATGTACTCCATTACTATAAAATTTACTCAAATGAATTTAAAATAAAATGACTCATTACTTATTAAAGAAAAGTACCCAAAACTTAACTCATTGGTTGATACTTGGGGATAGATAAATTAATGTGTGAATACTTCATATCCGATTTTGAATTAAAAATATACTATTTATGAGCAGTTTTATGCCATGGTGGCCGACTACTGGAGCACTTACCCTAATAGTTGGAAAAAAAATTGAAATGTCCCTTTCTTGTGTGTAATAGTGGTACAAAAACTACCTTTAACACAAGGGTGATCCAGCAAGCTTTCAAGAAGGAGTAAGTTCTTTACATTCCTCTTGCTACGTATCTGATTTACACATGCTTTTGGGAGGTATGATTTGAGTAGTTATAAAGTATGGAGATTGAAACAAGGAGTGGGAGGCAGGAGCTTTCCTTCCCTTTTCTGTTACCAAAGGTATTTAAAATTGTGTCTTTAGAGCCTGATTCCAGACAAATATTTTGTGAACATCTCATTACATCATTAAAGGTGGTCAACATTTTTATTTTCTGAAACTTCAGTTTAAAAAAAAAATACTGGAAGAAAGTCTCTAAACTTCACTCCTTTCCCGAACTTCGTGAAAGAAGGACTACACTTACGTTTTTAGGACTTTAATTTCGAAACCTTGCTGCTGCCAAGTCTCTCAAGATCGCATTTCTCTTCTACCCATCCTTGTTTTAACATGACTCACAAGAAATTATTAAGGGGAAAAAGAAGAAGAAAATATTTGGCCTTTTGAAGAAATTTCTGTTTTTTTATGTAACTAGCTCGAAGTTTGGAACGACTGGCAGGACGTATTTTAAATGCGAAAGGAATCCGATATTTTTATGGTCTGGGATTACATATCAATGTTTCAAATTATTTTCTGATAACCATTTATATATTTATTATGAGACTGTGTTTTTGTGACATCCTTTGATTTTAGTTTTTCCTGTGGCATTTATTATTATCGTAACTATTTTAAAGTTTCTGTGAACTTGATATTTCTTTACAATAGTTACAAAATTTCTGATTTAAATTTTCAGAAAAGTGACAGTGCCCCTCATACGAAAGAGGAACTTCTTCAACTTCTTCATAGAGAAGAACCTTTCATTTTACCATTCAGTATCCTTTCACTCATCCTTGTTTTGTACTGGATTTAGAACGACAGCAATGAATCTCTTCTGTCCTCGATGTACAAGAACATATGCACACATATACCTATTTTTAAATATATATATATATAAATTTACCAATATAAATTCCAATAGTAGTAACCGCTTAAAGTTTCTGTAACCATTTTAATCTACGGGAATTAGTAGTTTCCATGCTTCTAAAGTATTTTAAATTTTGTGTTTCCAATTTGTAGCCTCCTATCAGGTCTTGAAAATTTGCCAAATGTAGCATGATTATGTTACATTTTATTTCTAAGTTCACAATTTTATAGCATGATTTTTTACAGATGTTAGCATTGAATTTGTTCTGTAAAATTAACAATCAGCATTCATTTTCATTAATTGATTGTCATGGTAGACATTGCAAAACAGAGGCACCTTAAATCCCCAGTTAGATAGCCTTAAGAAATCATCTTAATTTAGATGAATCCAAAAATGAAAAATACAGCTGAAAATTATTTTGAGACATCTTATCAGCGTACTGACTCACATGTATGAATGTAAGTGTATACCTATACAACTGTGTGTTTGCATATATATTAGGGTGGAGCGATAAAAACAAAGTTTTTATTTTTTACTCGTAACAGTGCGGAAAAGTTGCGATTGGTGAAGACTTACAAAACAAAGCAAAAATTTTTGAAGTCGGATATCTTCCGATCCCGCAACGAGCCTGAAATTTTGAAAAAATGGAAATTTTCATGTGTTTTTAGTGGTATTTTAAAATATTTGTTTCAATTAGGGATGCGCCGATTAATCGGCCATAATCGGCTACTTTGCCGATTACTAATAATCGGCAAAATCGGGCCGATTAATCGGCCGAAAAAATATTTTTCAAATACTATCCTTTAAAGTATACGTTCACTAAGAAACTATGATGAATAATTTTATTAACAGTCGTAATAGTCCTTATAGTTGATATAAGTTTTTTCTTAAATTAATTCTCCTATTTTGAATAAATATATATAGACAATGTTGCAACATGTTTCATTTGGCGATAGTTTTCTCTTTAGCACAGTGCTTTTATATAACCTCTAATTTTCAAAGAATAAAAGTATTAAATTAAATTGCTATTAATTATTAAAAAATATGAATTGAAAGTACTCCTAAATTGGAGTCCACCACAGACTCCACTTCTTTTTTTTTTTTTTTTTTTTGAATTTTTGTGTCCAATTAACATAACTAACAATGCATTAATAATATTATTGACAATAATATGAAAATTGGCTCTAAGAAATTTGATAAAATATTGAAATTATTTTGCGAAAACTAGGAAAGTTAAAAAAAGAATCTTCTCTCAGAAATAAATTACTTATTATTTCTAAACTTGGAATTGTATAGCAGAGAAAAAACAGTGATGGTAAAATTGGTAGTAGAAAAACAATCATCCTTATCCGATTCATCAGCTGATTATCAAAAACCGATTAATCGGTAATCGGTAATCGGCCAATTTGCTTATCGGTGCATCCCTAGTTTCAATGTTTCATTTTTATGCTCTTGGAAGGAAAAGTTACGATTGGTGAAGCCTTCCGAAATTTTAAAAAATATATTGAAATCGAATAACACCTTCTGAGCCCAGGAACAAGCCAAAAAAACCAAAAAATTGGAGAATTTCAGCTTTTTTTGGGGAGATTAAAAAAAAATTCAAAAATATGTTCTCATTTCGTTTTTCTTCTTTTTTACCCAGTATCATAGCGTAAAGCCTTTTAAAAAGCACTATATTTCTCTTAAACATCAATTTATTCTCGATTTTTCAGGTATCTTCTGGACATGCAAACCAACCAATCTTTACAGCAATGAAACAGTTTCAAATAATAGAAAATTATAAAATATTTTCTCAAAATTGCTACATTCCAGTACAAAAACCCACTAAATTAAACACCCACTCACAAAATAAAAGCTAATTTTAATTACTAAACTACAATCACTTTGAATACTTAACTAATTATATACAATTTCTTAATCGCCTTTTGAAGCCTGTGCCTTCTATAAACTGTTACCTAACCTAACTCTGACTACCCACAGAATCTTTTAACATTACTTTAACTAAAAACTATTTTTTTTTAGTCTTTAAAATTAAACCTAATTAGGTTAGGTAGTATATGGAATGAGACTTCAAAAGGCAATTAAAAATTAAGAAATTAACGTATAATGAGGTAGGTATTAATGTATTCTATCGTTTAGAAATTTAAAAAAAAAATCGTTTCTCTTATGATTGAGTGTTTTGTTCAGTGGATTTTTGTACTGAAAAAGTTGAACGAATTTAATTAATAAGTATGGGTAAGAAGTTGTATGTAAATATATGTTATTTTTTCCGTTTGAGCTCCCAGCAAGGCATAACTATTTCTTTGCCTTCGCTATAATGCCTTGTCAAATGCTTTCCAATCCTATGTTTTTGTTGCACCTTGTCCCACTTTGCTCGGGACTTTGTTACTGTAAGAATCAACATAACATTGAAACAAAAATTTAAAATACCACTAAAAACACGTGAAAATTTCCGTCATTTCAAAAATTCTGGCTCGTTGCGGGATCGAAAGATATCCGATTTCAAAAATTTTTACTTTGTTTTGTAAATCTTTACCAATCGCAATTTTCCCGCACTATTACGGTTCGAAAATAAAAACTTTGTTCTTTTCGCTCCAACCTAATATATACACACACACACACACACACTTGTATGAGTTCATGTTCATATACATGCATGCAAGATTTGATGAAATCTAAATGCCAGGTTGTTTGGAAAAAGCACCTGGAGACTATTTCTTTCAGAACAAGAATCTTTCAAAAGCCATGTTACACCAAAATTTCCAATTAACTGCTAGAAATAATGTGTTTCGCATCTAAAATGATTTCCTAGATCCTAATATTTTAATTTTTGTTAGTTTCTGCATTATATGTATTTTATACTTGAATGCACGTGACTAGAATTTAAAATTAACTAACTACTAATAATTTAGTGACTAAAATTCAGTTAATAACTAGTTTAAAAAATTAAAAGTTGATTTAAGGGGACCAGGTAAGCCCTATCTCTGTTATTTTAAATTCACCAAATTTATGTACCTTTTTCTCGGAAATGGTGAAAGGTAGGACTAATACATTTTTATACCGTATTTTCGGGAATAAGTGTCGCGGCGCACACTAGGAAAAGGCCTGTGCGACGCATATTGCGGGTGCGTCGGATACAGTGTTTTTTTTTTCTAATAAAAAAATTCAAGTTGAAAATGCCGCCAATACATTACACCACATCATTTCCTTTCATCTTGCAAAACCGTTGACTTTTGGCGACAAGTGGATAGGGGTGGGGTGGTGAGTCACCGATTGCACGTGGTTCCTGGATGGGTGAAACTCTAAACCACGTGGCCGAGCAAGTACTTCCTTATCCTCTCTGCGATATGAATCCTCTTGCAGATTACTTTTTGATTTTTTTTCTTTTGTTTTTCGTTGGATACGTTTATTTGTTTGTTACTGTTGATGTTTTTTTTTTCTTAATTTATTCCCCTTCCTTATCGGATCTAGGAAAATAAAATACTGTCGTAATGAGCAGAAATGCTCTCCCCCTTTTCAAAATATAACTGTTCAAGGGTGTTGTAGTTGTAGCTTTCGAGGTTTGCCTAGTTTTAAGCAATAAATAAACATAGCATGTTCTTAAAAATAAAAATAATTAAAGACTTTTGCAACGTATAAGCAGCAGGAGTTAGAATTCAGCTTTTAAACCCACATAAGCCGCGGCTTATCTATCCAAAAATATGGTTGTAAATTATATAGAGATATACATTAATTAAAAATGTTTCATTTGTTTACATTTAATTACAGCTTTCTTTTCTTGTTGTGCTTGTAATTAGTAAAATGTTGGATGTGGCTCTTATAGCGGGTGCGGCGCTTACACCAGGTGCGGTGCAAAAAATTATTTTTTCCCCTCAAGAATATATTACGATGCGGGTGAAAAAACACAGGGTGCGAGGCTTGTTAAAATAACATGTTTTACATTCTTTAACACGTCCTTTTTTCTCTTAGTGGAAATAAAACTATATAATTAATATTTTGAAGAAAACCACTTTTAAATTCGCATTTTTGATTATTTTTTTGCCTTCATAAAAATATATTTATCAATATATTGTCAAATCTTTTTTTTTTTGTGTGTGTAAAGCTACATAGAAGCGTAACTGAAAAAATGGCCCTGTAAGCTTGACAGAAATTGAGAAAAAGGAGCATGAACATGAAAAATTCCTGTTTCGAGAAAAATGCATTTAAAGATTTTACATTCATGTGATGAAAACAGTGAACGCATTTGAAAGACCAAAGGCTTATGATACTTCTGTTTCTTTTTTTTTTTTTAATAAACAAGAGGTGGGAAAGATAAAGGTTTAAACTATTTAATGATATTGAAAAGTAAAAATCGAATTTTTGAACAAAATTGCCTTACCTGATCCCCTTAAGGTGAGGTATTTCAAAATGAATTGCTACATTTAGAATAACTGAAACATTTTAGTGATGTTTCGCACACAAACAAAATGATGATTTCACTCAAAATAATGTACTGCCTCAAAATAATGTACACTTAATCGTGTTGAAAAAGCCAAATTACATATTAACTTTATAACTGCTAAATCTAAAATAAAAATTGACTCATTTCCCTATGAGTCTCAATTCTATTTGATGTATGACCACTAGGGTGGAGCGAAAAACAAAAATTTTGGAATTTTATTCCGTAATACCCGGCAAAAGCTGTGCATGCGTAAGTACAACACACATGTAAAATATTATCAAGTTTGAACAACTCCTTTAGGGTCCTACCAGGGCTTGAATTTCTCTAAAAGTACGAAAAAATGTCAATTTTCTAAAATTTTTTGAAAAATATAAATAATCACCATTTTTGTTCTAATACCATTAAAATGCTTCCTTTTAATACTCTTTTCATGCATCTTCAAAATTATTTACATTCTCCTCACTATTAAGTTCGTACATAAACCGTAAAATTCCGTGAAATTAACCAAAAATTGACTTTTTTTACCATTTTTTGCACATAGCAATAATTCTCCTGTTATAATCCAAATACTATTTTTTTGCAATGAATGGACGAAATGCAGCTTTTAGTTGTAAATGCAATTATATTTCGTTACATTAACAGCCCAGAACGCACTACAAGTAGGTAGCTGTATTTCGGGTGTCATTCTGCCTTTCTCATCCACCCAGCCACGTTGTTTACATGTTTTCAACACATTTATACGGATCCAATTACTTTCTGATGTTAAACAGTTTTCTCCTTTCGAATCAAAGTTTGAAGTTTGACTCATGACTCAGTTTTTACATTGACGATTGCGAGCATAAAGTTTTTCCTTTAAATTCATATCTTGTCTCTTCCATCAATAGCAATCTGCCGTCTCACTAACCAGTTTTGAACCCTTAAAACAGTCGGAGTGTAGAAGAGGCATACTTATTGAATCACTGATAAAGTACAATTTATTTTTCAAAAGTTGTCTTATTAACGTTGCAAGAACTCGGTGGAAGATACTAAAGCTTTAAAAATGGATAAAAGTACTTGATGGACATTGTCAATGTAATACAGAAAGAAAAAACTGACCCTGATCTCACTATCAAAAATTGGAGACCTTTCAGTCATTAGATTTCATTAATTCGAGCTAACAGAGTTAAGAAGCTGTTGATTTTCAAGCTGAGTTTCTAATGAGATAAAGATACTCGTCAGTTATATCATTTAAAAATACGCTTCTGTATAGTTCAAAAAATTAGAAATTTAAAAAAAAGAAAGAAAATTTCCGTGAAACATGGAGCTGTAATCATATTCAAAATTACACATTCTATAAAAGTTTAAAACTATAAGAATAAATTGACTGGTCAACGAGTGTTTACATTCCTCCCATTAATGATGTCAATTAAAAAATCTCATAGTTTGAACTTTCAAAACTTAATGTTGGTCATAAAAGTTCTCATTTAGTTATCAAAGTGTTTTCTGATGTTGTATGCCTTTCTGTAACCCAACTCCTTTGCAGTTTGACTATCGTCCACTGCCATGGCCATTGGCCAATTACAAGTTTTCAAAATTGACAAAGCAGGCATTTCTTCGAATCAGCGGATCCACGAAGAAGAGAAGATCATCAATTAAATGAATTATAGATTGCGTAACTTTCATTATACAAACAATTCCATGTTTCACGGAAATTTTCTTTCTTTTTTTTAAATTTCTAATTTCTTGAACCATTATATTATTTAAAGATATAACTGACATATATCTTCATCTCATTAGAAATTCATCTTGAAAATTAACAAATTCATAATTCTGTTAGCTCGAATTAACAAACGCCAGGGTGTAAAAAAATCAATGATTTTTTTTAAATAACAAAAATCGGATTTTTTAAAATTTAAATCAGATTTTTTTAATTTAAATCGGATTTTTTTGATTTAAAAAAAAATTAGAAACTTCAGTTATTAATTAATTTTTATTTATGAACAACTTACCTTTAAGTTTTTAAAAATACAAAAACACCTTTGAAGTAAAGCTTCACCATTAAGGAACCCAGAAAAAAGTGTTAGGAGCCAATCTAAAAATAATCCTGTCTACTAACTGGGATAAAAATCAAATGGGGCAGGAAGCTGAACCCAATGCTCACTTTATTCAGCCCTCCCCCTCTTAATTTTGCTTTTGTTTTGTAGAGCTGGAATATACTCCATTTCAGCCACTGATAAAGACTGCCCCCCCCCCCCCCAGTTGCTAATGCAAGGCATAGAACATTCAACTTCTGTCTGATTGTTTTTTTTTTTTTTTTTCACTGAAAGTATAACACACTCATCCTATCATGTCCCTCCCCCCTCAATTCACTCTTTGCAACACCTGCCCTGCACGTATTTTCTTTATTTCACATATTAGACAAAACAAATAGCACTATTTGTGCGTACATACTATTTGGATTGCAACCTTCCACCATCTGTGGAGGGGGGATGAGTAGGATTACTTTTCCATTTATTGGATGGAAATCAAAGATCTAAAAGAAAATGGTAAAAATAATGAAATTGGGATTGTCCAAGATAATTTTATAAGGATTAAAATAGAAAGTGATTTAAATCAATGATTAAAAAAAATCATGATTGATTAAAATCGCGATTTAAATCAATTGATTTAAATCATTGACAGCCTGACGAACGCTAATGACTGAAAGGTCTCCGATTTTTGATAGTGAGATCAGGGTCACTTTTTTCTTTCTGTATTACATTGACAATGTCCATCAATTACTTTCACTCGTTTTTTAAATCCGTTTTTAAAGCTTCGATATCTTCCACCGAGTTCTTGCAACATTAATAAGTTAACTTTTCAAAAACAAGTTGCACTTTATCAGTGATTCAATAAGTTTATCTCTTCTACACTCCGACTGTTTTAAAGGTTTAAAATTGGTTAGTGAGACAGTAGATTGCTATTGAAGGAAGAGACAAGATATGAATTTAAATGAAAAACTTTATGCTCGCAATCATCAATGCCAAAACTGAGTCATAAGTCTAACTTCAAACTTCGATTCCAAAGGAGAAAAGTGTTTAACATCAGAAAAAAAATTGCATCCATATAAATGTGTTGAAAATATGCAAACAACGTGACTGGGTGGATGGGAAATGCGGAATGAACCCGAATCTGGGCTGTTAATGCAACGAAATATAATTGCATTTACAACTAAAAGCTACATTTTGCCCATTCATTGCAAAAAAATAGTATCTGGATTACAAAAGAAGAATTATTGCTATGTGCAAAACATGGTAAAAAATTTTTGGTTAATTTCACGGAACTTTACCATTTATGTTCGAACTTGATACTGAATATAATTAAATAATTTTCAAGGTGCATGAAAAGAGTGTTAAAAGGAATCATTTTAATGGTATTAGAGCAAAAATGATAATTATTTATATTTTTCAAAATTTTTTAGAAAATTGACATTTTTTCGTATTTTTAGAGAAATTCAAGCCCTGGTAGGACCCTAAAGGAGTTGTTCAAACTTTATAATATTTTACATGTGTATTGTACTTACGCATGCACAGCTTTTGCCGGGTATTACAGAAGAAAATTCCAAAATTTTTGTTTTTCGCTCCACCCTAATGACCACTCTACCTCACCAGAACCTGTCTTCGACACAAAGGCGTGATTAAAGTGGTACATTAATTTTGTGCTTATGATCCCTTATTTTACTGCAAAACAAACTAACATTGCTTTTGACTTCATAAAATGCATAAAAGTTTTGCCTTTTTTTAACGCATGCTTTGTGCACCAAAATATTTTTTATTTAAGAAAAGTAATGATTCATATGAATGTTTAGCTATTTCACTCCTAATCAAATTGAGTATTATATAATAATAACTTGCGAATGCTGATTGTAAGTGGAAAATTATAAATTAACTTTGTATCAATTTTCCTATACTGCAATTAGGACGAACAGAGTCCAGTGAATCTCATCGGGTTACAGACTACTGGAAATGGTACAGAGCAGATAAATTGTATCCGCTTCAAACATTTTGTGATAAATACGAACCATATATAATTCTACAGTAAGTATTACATTTATGTTTGCCTGCATTAGTGATTTAACTATGCTGAAGATTTTCAAAACCATTTTACACAGACTAAACAATAAGATCAATCGTTTTTTATAACGATATGCTCATAAAAAACAGCACGACATATGACAAGACCAAGAGGAGAAGAGTGGGTATGGTAAAGTACAAAAATTTGTCACTAAGGAAGAGAGGGGTATGTTTAAAAAAAATTATGGATAACTCCCGTCTTGAAAATTTCTTTCCGTCATCTGATTTTCAAATTAAAAAAAAAGCTTTTCTTCGCCATCACTTGAAAATAATAATGGGTCATTCGGTGTCCAAGTGTTCCAAATTTTGAGAAAGCCCCCCACTTAGCTCCCTCTGATTTTTATATATATATATATTTTTTTGGATGTACATTAAGGTGGGCAGAAAACGACTTTTTTTTTTTTTTTTTGATGATGGGGAATGCGGAAAATGTGCCATTGGGGGAGCAGAGTGCACATAAAAAATTTGAAATTTTTTGGTCAATTTCTTGATCTGCCTCAAATGCGTTGAAGTCTGGAAAAAGTGCAGTTTTTTCGAGATTTTTAGTTTTTTTTTTTTTTTTTTTAATTCTGTTTTCGATAACAGGTCGGGTGAAAAAAGTGCCATTGGGGGCATAGAAATTCCATAAAAATTGAGTCTGTGCTGTAATTCCTTCCTTTTCCACAAATGCCTAGAAGATTTGGCAATTTCCTGTTTTTTTTTTTTTCTAAGTTTTAAATTCAATTTCGTCAAAACGCTGTTTTCACCTTACTTATCTGAAATAACTACATTGTTTGTCACATATGATGCATTTTTAGATGTTCGGTGCTGAAAATTTTTTGTAAATTATTTCCTAAAAATCTCAAAAAACTACATTTTATCCAAACTTCAATGCGATTGCGGCAGATTAAGAAATTGTCCAAAAAAATTCAAATTTTTTATGTGTATATACTTTGCTTCCCCAATGGCACCTTTTCCACACTCCCCATCATCGAAAAAAAGTTATTTTCGGCCCACCCTAATGTACATGTAAGACTTGCATGAAGCCATACCAAATTATAGCTCCATAAACCCTATGGTTCAGCCAATATAAATTATTTTGTAAAGGCCTCTTTCTTTACAAAATAATTTATATTGGCCAATCTTTTTGTAAAGGCTTTTGTCGTGAAAAAAATGACCAAATCGTCAAGTTTGTGCTTTTATTGCTCGCGACCTATAAGGTGATTATTAGGCCCAAACTTGGTAATTCTGATCATTGTTTAGGGTGGAATAGCTTGTGTAACAAAAGCTCATTGCGCTGTAGATTTTTTACAATTTGCTGCCAAAGTTGGTTAAAAATTGTTTTGGGGCAAATTTCGACCATACGTCATCAGCTTGTATATGCTGAGAGAAGGACTTTCTAAACCTAATTCTTTCCTCGTGTGTAGCCTGTTAGTGTGTCCAAAAGGTGTGCAAGTGGCATCTTGATAGCTCAAGTACTTGCTGAATTATTCGAGTTGAAATTCCGGTCAAAAATGTTTTTCCTCAATTTGTCTCAATTTCAAAGGGCAATATCTCAAAAGGGTCATATTGAATCTGATTTTTCTTTATGTCATTGGAAAGAGTACTTTTCTTAAGTAAAACATGCTTGTTTTATTTTTGAGACAAACCAGTTTTGAAAGGATATTGCAGATCAAAAACATGTGTCATTTCATATGAAATCAAACAAAAAATGACATAGATCTTAAAAGTGCATGTCAATTAGTTCTACAAAAACTTACAGGAGCTGTATTTGTTTTGATTTAAAAGAAATCCTTTTTAGATAATTTGAAGGTTAGATTTTGCGTGTGTGCCCCCGTAAAAACTCAAGAAATGGCAGAAAATAAAGTTTCGTTTTTTACAAAAAGAATTATTTTTTTCTCGCTGCCAATAGAAATTGAGTGTTTTCTTAGGTGTTATTTTAAAGCTCATGGAACAGAATTTCAGCTGATATGTCATCTGGCAAGGTTGAGGATCAACAATATTTCAAGGTCACAGAAAGCATTGTTTGTTTGTTTTTTCCAAAAAAAAAAACTAAATAATAAAGTAAATAAATAAATAAGTGAAACAGTTAATATGGTGTATATGTGATAAAAAAAATCATAATGGGACTGCAAAGACATTATTCTAAACAGCAAGAATGAAAGGTTTTGATAAGCTGAATTTTGCAATTATTTCTGTCATGTAATTGATAGCAATGGTAGTTGAAAGTATTATAAGTAGTAATTGAAATTATATTCTTTATATTGCCGAGGAGTCGGCTGGTGGCGTGGTGGTAAGGCGTTGGCCTCCTAGGACCCAGGTCTCAACCTGGGTCCTCGGCGTTGGCCTTCCACGCCGAGGACCCAGGTTCTGGCCTTCGGTGGATTTTCGTAATGCAGAAAATCCTCAGCTCCCATGTCGAGTAATTATGCGGCATGTAAAAGATCCCTCGGAGTAGTTTAATTATCCTGTAGGGCTTTGATTATCCTTCGGCAGAATTAAATTTCTAGTGCAGTTTCTCATCGAAGAGAGCCCATGTGCCTCCATCTGGCCGTAAATGGGCGTCAAAATTAACTGTGCCAACGCATCCGCGCCTTAATGGTGGCACAAAAAGACTAGATGCTTTATCGGGGTATCGCACTGGGTCTGCAAAAGGCGTTTTCTCGCTTACGCAGCCCCACTGGAACGAAAAAAAAAATATTTTTTCGAGGATGTGGCTAGATATTCAGCCTACGTTTGCAACGGGTCCATAATGAAAAAGTGATGAAAAAAGGACAATTCTTTTTATGATCCTGAAATATTAATGACCCGATATTCGAATGATACAACCTTGCCAAGTGATATATCATTCGAAATTCTGTTTCAAGAGATTCCAACATTGAGCACGTGCTTTGCCGGAAATGGCGTGAAATTGTTAAGACTTCAATCCTTTTGCATCCTGTAAATACTTCGATTATTTTAATATTCTGAAGCTATTTTTATATTGTGCTACCTTAAGTACCTTAAGAGGACAGTGTTCCGATTCATCCCATTTTACGGTACCTTTCCCTAAAGTTTTTTTTTTCATACTGATGAAAAACATTTCACGACTTTTAGGTTTTTTATATTAAATCTAAAATTGGTATTGTTCATCAACATTTACATCACTCTTGAAATTTTAGGAAATATCAAAAAATTTGATTTTTGTGCAGACCCTTCCTTAGAATTAGAAAGTCCTGGAAATTTTTCAAACTTCCTTAAAAAGTACCTGAATTTTATTTTCAAGATTGTGGGGAGCCCTGATGGAATTGAGAAGTTATTTTATTTCATCTTTTTTGAAAGACTGTAACTGTAAATGTGTTTTAAAAAAAAAGGAGGATGATTTACGATGCCCTCCCTCAGTCTGTAAAACACAATTGCAGGATATTTTCAATAATGTTAGAGAAACAGATCGTACCCCGGGATCGTCCAAGCGATTTTTTTTTTTTTTAATTTTAAGTTCTAAAAACGCAATTTCATAAAACTGTCGATGATTATAGGGGTGTCGGATGTTTTCCTACGCAAACTTTTTGATATTTCCTAAAAACAAAGTGTTTGTCAATCTTTAATAATGTTGGGGGGGGGGGGGCTGTGGCAACACCCCCCAACAGTGAAGTTTAACACTATGGTATTTACAGGAGAGTCGTACTTTTTTCTTGGAATTTTTTTCTCCTTAGTTATATATTTTTGGACTAATGTTTCAGGGGGTTTGTCCCCAAAACACCCCCCTTATCTACACCACTGGTAAGGTTTTGGCCCCGGGTTCTGACCTGTGGTGGCCAGTCAGTGGATTTTCGAGATGCTGAAAATTCTCAGTTCCTATGATTATACAGCATGTAAAAGATCCCTTGGAATATTCGTTTGGCTTTGATTATCCGTCGGCAAAATTAAATTCTTAGTTCAGTTTCGCATCGAAGAGAGCCCAGGTGCTTCCATCTGGCGGTAACTGGGCGTCAAAATTATCTGTGCCTACGCATTAGTGCCTTAATGGTGGCACACGCAAAGACTGGATGCTTTATCGGGGGATCGCACTGGGTCCGCAAAAGGTGATAAGCTTAATGCAGCCCCATTGGAAAGAAAAAAAAAATAAACAAATAAAGTTATAACTAAGTGCTTGACATTTTCTCATTATGTGAATATGTATGCAAGATTACAAAAAAAATCACATCTTACATACATTGATATCTCACTGTCATGACAATATTTTGACATTTTCTTGTCATGACAATCTGTAAGCAGGATTACAAAAACAACCTATTTTTATATTTTCTTGATACTGACCCAGATAACACAAAGACATCCAATGGACATCCAGAAACCGTCATTCATAGGATTCTCTGACTTCCGCAGGAGATCCCAAATTTACCGAAAAACGTCTTGTAGACGTCCGCAGGTGATCCAAAATCCACTTTTTTTTACGTCCACAGGACGTCTTAAACGGACATTTTCAGGACAACTGCAGGACTATCACGGGACACTCTAAATCTTACGCACGTCCTGAGGACATACTTAAGACCACTGCTGGACTGTAATAGGATGCTCTGACGTCCTTCGCAGATCCGTCTCCTTCCTTTGCCCATCCCTTTTTATCCTAAGCAGGTCATCTGGACGTCCTTTGACTCTACTTTTCAATAGTTTATCCTCTGGCCGTCCTTTTCAATCCTTATAGATTCGACCATCCTTTTCCATTCTTTACAGATGCAATTCCTTATAGTTTGTATACCTATTGGATACTTTAAACCTTTATATAACTCAAGAAACACCAAGCTTTTTTACTTTATTCTGTAAACTATTAACATTAAATATGTCGAAACCTAAAATGCATTTCAAGCTAAACTGCTTTTTCTTAAAGATCGCACTAAAATTTTCTTTTGAAAAGAATTTTCTATTCAACAAATATCCTACTGCTGCATTGGTTTAATGTTTATCCTTCAAAAACAATTTTAAATACAAACATGTGTAATAGTTAGACTTACCTTGGCAAATTTATTGCATAAAAGCTTCACGAGACAGAGAACATGCAGCACGTTTCAAAATGGTGGTGTAAATATTCGCAATGCCGGGCGACAGCATGGGTGCTATGTTAGCGCGCATGTGCGGAAAATCGGCTTTTAGTAGTTCGTCTTGTATGGGATACCAGTTGGATGTCCATCTACACTCAGATGTGGGATCTTCAAATTTCGAGAGAACTCGTCCCACGTAGGCAATCCAAAGGACGCCTTTTGTGATCCTTCGAAGGACATGTCCTATAAAGGATTTGTGGGATCCTTATAGGACATCCTGCGGACGTATGTGGTTATCTGGGGAGTTGCTTACTCCTTGACAGTCAATCTTTTGGCAAGATGCTGACAACCTAGAATCAGTGACATAATATTTTTGAGGCAAAATTGTTTTTGCTGACACGCCAACCTTAATGCAATCTTGAGGCAAAAAATTTTGCTTATTGGGTATTTTCCACTATATCGTCGGCACCATGCTAAAATAACGAGTGTGAAAAATCGCGTTTTTCAAGTTCGATGGTTTCCCGTAGTACTAAAAAAGGGCTACCTACTGGTGAAATGATGAATCTGTTAGATGGTCGTAAGCCAATGTCATTTTTACTAATTCACAGCTTTGCCAGAATAAATTATGCTATATTTACGAATATGATATTCAACAATTTACGCAGTTAAACAAATAAAAAAATTATATTTTTAAGGATTTATTGCCTTATCTTGTGTTCAATAAAAGTTTTTCCTAGTAAAAAAGAGGTTTTTTTTTTAATCTGTTCATCCATTATTATTAATTTTTATAGAAGTTTTGTATCTTAGGTGTAAAGTATCGAAAATGAATGCCATGAAACTTCATTGCAAACTATCGAATATTCTCTAAAATTTCATATTCGATACTTTCCCTAGCAGCATAATCTCATCGGCCGATGATCGGCCATTCATCGAAACCCGATGAAATTCTCATCGGCCGGTGATCGGATTTCGATGAGTTTTCATCGGGAATTGCTCCAATATGTCTCATCGGCCAATCAGAATCCGAGCAGCAAAATCCGATGAGTTTACGATGAGATTTGGAGCAATTTACGAGCAGTGCAGTCCCGTGCCGATGAATTTAGGATCAATTTTGGATGAAAATACGATGAGAGTTGGATCAATACACGAGCAGTGTAGTTCCGTGGCGATAAATTTTGGATCAAAATACGATGAGAGTTGGATCAATTTAAAGAAAAAAGAGAAAAAAAGAAAAAAGAGCGCAGTTTAGTTCCGTGGCAGTGAATTTTGGAACCTCTTTTTTTATTTCCCCCAACCATTTGCGACTGGCCAACTCCAGCATCGAACCCGAGTTATCGGCGCGGAAAGCCAACGCTCTACCACCACGCTACCAAGTCTACGAATAATGAGACCGACACTGCATATTTAACAAAAATTTGAGATTGGGAAAATTTTCATCAGAAAATTTGATCTTTACTACCTCTTTCCGATGAAATCTGTAGCTTGGCATATTTTCATCGGGAAATTTGATTGGAAGTACAGTTTTCCAATAACACATAGCTCGGTTAATTTTCATCGGGAAATTTAATCGGTGTGGAAAATTTATTAGATTTAGAATGGCAACAGTCCACATGCTCCCGACCGCGAGCTCCTAAAGGAGACACACATTTTTAGATACCACTGAACTTTCGATAGAAGCGTGCAGCTTTTTAGATGTAACTGATTGTTACCCATCGATGTCCCATTTCTTGTTTCGAATGATGAAGTTTTCTCTGTAAAAATGTACATAGTTTTTCAAATTAAACAGTTCCTTTTTTAAGTTTTAAGTTT